>OX596249.1:5775093-5850839 GCA_951394255.1 Polyploca ridens
CAACTGATGATATGATCCTGAAAGCTTTTAAATTAAATGAAAAAGATATTGCTAACAATTTCGAAAAGGAATTCCAAAACAGTGTATATAATATCTCAACATCATGTCATAGACAATTGTTAGACCCTTTGTCGTATCAGTGTGAGCCGGAGGTGTCAATGCGATTAAAACATATTACCAACGAACAAGTTTTTAGACTAATTAATCAATTAAATATTAGTAAAAGTCCTGGATATGATAAAATACGTGCATCAGACATAAAATCAATTAATAATTCTATAACTCCGATAATCACAAAACTTATAAACTCATGCATTGATACGTCCAGCTTCCCTGAGAAACTTAAGATAGGTATAATAAGACCTATTTATAAAAAGGGTTGCCATAAAGAATACCATAATTATAGACCTATAAACATACTGTCATGTATAGATAAAATAGTTGAGAGATACTTTGGAAATGAAATAAACAAATATCTTGATAAAAATAATATTATAAACAAAAATCAGTTTGGGTTTCAAAAAAACCGTAGTACCTCCCAACTTTTATGTAAATTTACCAATGAGATCAACGAGTACATGAACAATAAAGAACATGTACTTGTTGTTTTCATTGATTTTAGTAAAGCATTTGATATGATTAATTATAAAACACTATATACAAAATTAGAAAACAGTGGTATTCAGGGACCTCTTCAAAAGTTGTTAATGAGTTATCATAGTGATAGATATACCTACGTTAAAGTCGCAAACCAGTTGAGTAACGGAGCTAGAACTGAAAAGGGCACGGCTCAAGGTTCAATTATCGGCCCGACTATATATCTACTATTTGTTAATGACATGTGCAATGTAATCAAAAATGGATCTGTGTATCAGTTTGCTGATGATACATGCTTAATTGTACACAATAAAGATTTAAAAAAAGCTGAAAAGGAGATGCAAAATAACTTGGAGTTGTTATGCAAATGGTCTCATGATGCTGGGTTAGTTATTAATGCACAAAAGACAAAGGCCATCCACATCCATTCAAGTCACAATATAAATGCGTATGTACCCAGCATTGTGGCCCATGAGCATGACTGCTTGCATAATAATATCAAACCTTGTAATTGTCAAAAAATTGAATTTGTTCACAAACACACTTATATTGGATTAATAATAGATAACAGATTAAATTGGGATTTCCATATAATGCACATTTGTAACAAACTAAGGACATTCCTGGGTAAAATATATATTCTTAGATTCAAAATTCCATATCAGGTTTTAAGACTCTTGTATCTAGCTATGGTTGATTCTGTAATTGATTATGGTATAAGTAGCTATGGCAGAACTTATAAGACACATTTAGATAATATTTACAAATTACAAATACGAATCTTGAAAACTATTGTTCCAAGTCACATAAGATCAAAATATAAGGAAAACTACTCTGAATTATTTAAGTTCTGTCAAGTGTTACCAATTCACAATAAAATAAAATTAGCAATTCTTAAAGATGAACATCATAATATCAGTAACCTAAAATTGTATGAAAGAAAGCAAAACTTGAGACCTCTCAAGGATTCGGAGATGTATGTTTTGCCTAGATATAAAAATACTTATGGAATGAGAAACTTTAAGTACACACTGCCCAAGATAGTTAACAGTTTACCTAAGGAACTGCAAACCAAATATACAGAAAATGTTAAAATGATCAAGCCTATAAAAAAGTATATGCTGGGAATGGAAGGGGATGACTTTAACTATGTGTATCTTTAGCATAAGTACCGCGATATAAACCATAATATAGTCAATATATAAAATGAACTCTCACCGGACACATAAGCCTTTCAGGCTTTCGTCAGGTGGCAATGTAAAACTATGTACCTATTATGTAATTTTGGTCAAATAAATAAATAAATAAATACTTCCTCCCAACTTCATCATCATCTCCCACTGCTGAGCGCAGGCCTTCATTCACAAATGAGGTTGAAAAGAAATGGGCAATATTCCACCACGCATGCCCACTGCGGATTGGTGGAGGTAGGCTAGTGGTCAACCTAATGTTAGAATTTTTGATGCCGCCTAGTACGCATGCAAATAGCTAATCAAAAAAGCTAGAACGGCTAATCATGCTACACCACGAGCGCTTCAACTCTCCCAACCTCCTATCTTAGGCTTATATTATAGAACGAGATCAAAATCCATACCAAGTCTCAAGAATAGATCGTGTTAAGCGAAAATGAACGATAATGCCATTGGTGCAGGTTCCAAATTCATTTGCTATAATCTGGAGTCAAAACTTGACTTGAGCATTGATCGACTTTCTAGAATAAAGACGTTTTGTCTGAGTACACAAGTAAACGAAATAAGCTCGTGGTCGTGGTTTGAAAATCTGTCGCCGTGTGTTCCGGTAGTGGTGCTTGAGCATTCATAGATACATACTTCATATTAAGATTAAATATTTTTTTTTAGTCCACTTAGTTGGCAAACAAGCATACGGCCCGCCTGATGGTAAGCAGTTACCGTATGCTTTGGACGCTTGCAACACCAGGGGTATCACTCGCGCGTTGCCGAAGAAACCTCTCTCTTGCAGGAGTTACCTTAGCAGTATTTTTGCTATCAATTACCTGTATTCAAAAAATGTTCCAAACACAGATTTTTAATTACCAATCTAAACGTAAAGTTTAGATAATTTGATGGCGTGTTTTAAAAATTATAAATTGTAGATTACTAGACATATCAGTCAACATTGCTTTTGCCAGATGAACAACCTTTTTTTGTAAAAATTTACTTGCTATGCCAATAAAGCAAGCTTCTCTTACCTGGTTTACAGAATCAACATTTCCCAACGTCGTGCTTCAGTGGACGCATCAGCTACAAGTCGTCCCACCTCGCAGACCTGTCGCCTGCCCTTCCCACTCACAGTTCACGATCTCAGGCTCAAACCTTTACTGAGCCACCCAAAAATAAAATTGGTGCCTCCTAATTCTTCACTTGCATTTTAGGTTCCATCACAGAACATTTATTACGGCCATTTCTGTCCATAAATATTTTATGTTCAATCCAAATCCTACTTTCTTAGCATCGAATTTAGATATAGTTTTGATAACTAAAAGGGATAACATCAAATCATCATCATCATTTTAGTCTGAGCGATATTATTGTATGAGAGCTTATTTTTCCATTGTAAAATTAGAATTAGCGGTAGAAAGTTCCTAAATTATTGTTTTGGTGTTATTGCTTTTATGAATATTATTATTACTTATACTTATTGATAGTCTTATTTAAAAATATTCTTTACTTTCTTCTCTCATTTTAATTATTTATTATAAACAACAAAGACAATATTATTGTTTTATTGTAAATCCTTTAAAAGTTCGACATTTTCGTCAAAAAGCAACTTGACAACTTTGCTCATTATTTTGTTTGATGAAGGTATCAACAAAAAGTCAAATACTTGTATAAATAAAACAAACTTTTTAATTAATTAATTAAAATTACAAAGGCCATCAATAGCATGGCTCATTTACAACAATATTCTATATTTTATTATCGTTGGTTCAATACTATAAGCGCGTGTTCGAACGTTAAAGCATTCCGAAGCCTTTTGAATAACTTATTGCCTTCATCAGTCTGTCTTGTAACTTTTCTTTGCTTTCATATTCTGGCAGTAGGAGGACGTTGAAGCATGTATGAGCAGTGGGTAGACGATCACAATCCGGTCCATTTCTGGCTATAACCAGTTTCAAGTGGCTTAAACCCCCAACGGGAACTCTGTCTGATCCTGTTGTGAACTGAAGCAGTTTTCTCTTGTCATCTAAAGATAAGCTATGGACGAGACTCCAGAAGTCTTTTATGGTTTGTGAATCGGATGTGTAGCCGCCGTCGTACTCTGTTGACTTTTCTAATTCGTTGAAGTCGAAATTCTGTGGAAAGGGACAACTTGACTGTGATATCTAAACATGGGGTCAGCTCACACCGAGACGTGACGAACAAAAAGGTACACATTTCAGGGAGAGAATTCGGATACGCCTCGCGGCGGCGCGAGTCACTTGTCACAAATTCTCTTACTGAAATGGGCACCTTTTTGTGTATTAATTAAAGTGCCTGTCCAGAAGGGGCGAAATCGCGGCGATTCACTCGCGCGAATGCATTACGCGCATTGGCGAGATACTGGGAGCCAATACATTGCATCCACAAGCATCGCGCGAATTTAAAATATGCGCGTAAATCGCGTGCACTTACCCCATACTTTGACTAATAATACACGCGAGAGAATCGCGGCGACATCGCCCCTTCTGGACAGGGTCTAAGCTTGCCGCGTCGCGTCTCGGTGTGAACTGACCCTTATACAGTAAAATGCATCTATCAAGTAATTAAACAGCCAATAATTAAATCGTGATGACTCAGTAGAGAACGCACCTCTTCAACAAACTTCAAACCTTCGATTTTGTAACTAAAAAAATACTTCAAAAATAAAAAAGTGCTGGTGCTCAAAAATTAAAATCCTAAGGCCACTTGCCCAACCCGTACTATATCGCCCTCACAGTTTTGAATAGTACCATCAATATAAAGAATGTAAGATCTCACCTTACTACCGCAGACGAGCATCTCCACCTCTTCAGGTCTAAAGAGCGCTGCGAGCGGACTCTCGTCCGTAACCATCAGGAAGCCGCGTCTGAATGCACGGAACTGCGTCTCCACTGACTCGTTCAGGAGAAACTCTGCATACAGATCCACGAATTCCTGTAATTTCAATGTTATTCAAAGTTAAACTGTAACTCAGTGTAATAAAGACCACGTTAATGGGTTTGTATGAATAAATTTTTTGTATTGGGTTTCCGCTTTTATCTTGGTCAAGTGCCCTAATCAACGAAAATATAATAATGGGGTTTTATTCACTCGTACACCGGGAGATACTGGCACAAATTTCCTGGCCATTTGTCGCTGAAGGGTCGCCATACTGGTACAAATGACCAGGAAATTTGTGCCAGTATCTTCCGGTCTATCTATTCCACTGCAAAATACTGAAAACTTATATCGGCTAAAAGTTATAGAAAGCTTTGATTTCTTACCGTTTTGTTGTCTTGCGTAACAAAAACATTGTCGCCGTTTTCCTTCAAATCACGAAATATCGTATTCCCGAACACGTCTTGGTAGCATATCCTAAAAGTCTGGTAATACGCTTCCTCTAAATCATTGCCTGTATATTCTAGCATATCTTTTAAACCATTGTAAAGTGTCTGAAAGGAAAGTCCAAAATAAATATATACATTGAAATCTATTTACAACTCTAATTTCTATAGAATAAAGACAATTTTGATGGAATAATTCTTATCATCATACACTTACCGGATTCCAATCAGCCAAGTCCTCAAATGATCCTTTCTTTCCCATAAGCTTTCTATAGACGACCATGGGAAAGTTGACCGCTAGAATAATGTTATTGTATATGGCTAGGCCGAGTACAATTCCGATCAGCGTGAACTGCGCTTCAGTCTCGAACGATGTTGGGTTGAACCTGGGGTGAATAACACTCTATCACAATTTTATTAGCTTTTGCTCTGTTAATTCTATCTTCCATGTAATATGAAAAGATGCGTACGATTTTATACACAGGTGTACTTTACTTGTACTTTTTTTGGTACTAGGCGCACAGATCGCGGAAGAGAAAATTTTATATTGATATTAGCAAATGACACACAATGATTGAGGTGACATGTTGGTTATGCTTTTAATTCAATAACTTGGAAGCAAAAATTTGGTATGAATTGTTGAGTAATTTATTTTGACCTGAAACTTTTTATAGTCTGTATCTGATGTAGTCTTCACCCCATTCGGATGTATATACCCTTTTTGTTACACCCAGTATATTATATTGGGGTTGTCAAATGTGTAAGTCGTGAAAGTCGGTACAGTAACGACGATGTTCGTACGTACGGTCGACAAAACTAATTTAAAACCACATTTAGATCGCAGATAAATATTATTTGTATAGATTTATATAGGGAATAGATTATCCCAGGTTCATTTAGCGTTTGAAAATCGGACATTCGACGCTCTACTCTATGGCCATCAAGGATGTTAAAAAAAGTCGGATATATTCTCGCTAACAAAAAACTGTGTCACTCCAGTCGTCGGCCAACACGCTGTACGTACAAGCCGGCACGCACACATTGTTGAGCGCGGGTAATCGGCTCTGTGTAAACGGCGTCAGAGTCTAGTTTCCCGCGGAATAGCCAACTAATGTGTGCGTGAGAGGTGGCCGACTCCATAGACACAGTTTTTGTTAGCGAGAATATGTCCGACATAGTCTGTGATGGCCATCATCCATTGAATAATCTAATGTCATCATCATCATCACCAACCCATAATGTTCCACTGCTGAGCACGGGCCTCCTTTAACAAATAGAGATCAACTTGCTGTTGGAGTTTTCAAACCGCCTAGGAAACCTCCAACTAGCTTATCGATTATCACAATTAAGTAATAATCGGGACCAACGGCTTTACGTGCCATCCGAAGCACGGAAAACGCTCGAATTGAAATACCACTAGGCGGTCACCCATCTGGATACCGTTCACACCGGTGATTGCTTAACGTTGCCGATCGATTAAGAACGGCTATTCAAGCTGCACTACGAGCGCTTCATTTAATCTACTGACAGTAAATTGTAAGATGCTTACCACACAGTAAGCGAGTCTTGTTGGTGCGTGAACATGCCATAGTCAGGGTTGAAGATCTCCTCCACTATGAGCTGGAAGAACTCCTTACTGACGCCGCCCTCGTCCACGCCCTGTTCCCCTTCGAATTCTACCACCAGTTGCTTTTTAAGGTCTAGAGCTCGCTCCATTGCCACCATTTCCAGCTAGAAAATAATGAAAGTGGTTTACTCCAAAAGATTTACCGATACAAATTTTACGGTCTACCATTATTTAAAATGGTAGATAAGGGTTGGTACATGGTGTGTTTCATAAGATATTTGGGTAATTGGACCAAACATGGTAAGTCTTCTATATTACCGTCGAGGAGTTCTGCAGTGAGGAGACAGTCTTGCCTACCACATGTTATCATAGTTCACAAAGATCTGCCGCTAAGGTGTAACGCCTGATACCGTGTAAGCGTTTACCGAATCCTATAGCCGTATAACGACCTTCTCTTAAAATATTTGCCCCGTACCGTGACTTATCAAATGAAAGAGCCCACCACCGCGTGCAGTACTCAGAGTACATGCGGATGCGGTTCTATATACCTATATACAAACTGACCTCGACCAAAGCGTCATCGATAATGTGCGTCCTCCGCACTTTGAGCCTGAGGAAGGGCATCGGCGGCGCCGCTCCAACTACCGCGTGCAGTAGCGACACGCGTCGCTCAGAGTACATGCGGATGCGGTTCTATATACCTATATACAAACTGACCTCGACCAAAGCGTCATCAATGATGTGCGTCCTCCGCACTTTGAGCCTGAGGAAGGGCATCGGCGGCGCCGCTCCAACTACCGCGTGCAGTAGCGACACGCGTCGCTCAGAGTACATGCGGATGCGGTTCTATATACCTATATACAAACTGACCTCGACCAAAGCGTCATCAATGATGTGCGTCCTCCGCACTTTGAGCCTGAGGAAGGGCATCGGCGGCGCCGCTCCAACTACCGCGTGCAGTAGCGACACGCGTCGCTCAGAGTACATGCGGATGCGGTTCTATATACCTATATACAAACTGACCTCGACCAAAGCGTCATCAATGATGTGCGTCCTCCGCACTTTGAGCCTGAGGAAGGGCATCGGCGGCGCCGCTCCAACTACCGCGTGCAGTAGCGACACGCGTCGCTCAGAGTACATGCGGATGCGGTTCTCATAGTACAGCCCTAGAGACTTCGTCGCTGCTGTCAGTATGAAAGGGTACTTGAGGAACGCGAATTTTTTACCTAAAAATGAAATAGATAAAATAGTAAGGGCAAACAATTAACGGCAAGGTTCCCAGTAGGCTGGCAAAGTTTCCTCTTTGGATAGCTAAGCTGATACATTGGCGGAAAAAGCTCCCCAACCGCTGGCCAACGGAGGCCTCGATCGATTTTGATGACAAAGTGCGAGCAAAACGCCGAGCTGCGGGCCACCACGGCCCCGTGGAGTTGACCGCAGAAGGCATAAAAAGGTAATTTGGGGCAGACTAGTCTTAGGAGACTGCCCTTTAATTTTTGAGTTATAGCAATCAATGGCATTTAAAGATATAGAAAAAAAAAAATTACAGTCAACGAGAAAAACACGTTTTTCTAAGAATATTTATATCAGCTTATTAGATCCTGTCTCCGACAAGGATTAAAAGCCTCGACGAAGAATTATATGTTCCTCTTCGTACTTTATTAGCTGCTACAAAATCATTACGGAGAAAGTTGATTTTTGTCGGATACATCATCGATTAAGCTAATAAAAATATTTTACAAAAATCGCCGTTTTCTATCTGTTTTTTTTTTTTCAGAATGTGTAAATTCCGATTGCTATAACTCAAAAATTAAAGAACAGTCTCCTAAGACCACAATCGCTTGGCTTCAACCCTTAATGTAGCTGCCCTTACTGACCCGTCTCAAATTTCTACCCTGTATATAAAAAAGGAATTCCCACATATTTGGTGTAGTAAATAAATTATTTATACTATTGAAAGACTATGTAAAGATATGTTAGGCAAAAATAACTTTTTGAATTGATGAAGCATCTTATGTACCGAATTGCGGTGTTCCCATTCCACCATTTATGATGCCCGGATTGGCAACTTCGCAATATCAGTAATAATAAGCCTTTATGAATACATGAAATAAATAAAATGATTATAAATAATGCTCACCTTTACTTATTTCTGTCTTATAATTACCAAAATCTATATCCATTTCTATAGTATCACTAAGAGGTTCGTTGTAGAATTCCTCAAATGGCAGGTATGGCTTCCTAGCATCTAATACATTTATATCTAATTCAATTGCTAAAACAAAATATATATTATTAGTTACATGTTCTATAAACGACAGATGATTATTAAAAATTACTTGGACATTAAAATTGTATTCAAATAGACCTTCTCAGTCTCAAAGTTGAAAAGTCGATAGTCAAGTCCACAGTCAATGTGACTTTCAACTTTGAATGTCGACGCTCAAAAGATTTACTCTAATATTTTTCCTATTATAAATCCAAAAGTAAATTTTTGTCCTGCTTCAAAATCACAATGGAATAATAAATCCAATTGATTTTTGCCACAGTAGCTGACAATGGACGCTTTATTTTACACTAGCTATCCCCCGCGGTTTCATCCGCGTTCCCGGGCTATAAGGTAGCCTATGTCCTCCATAACATAGGCTATCTGTATGCAAAATTAAATCGCGATCGGTTCAGTAGTTTGGACGTGAAAGCATAACAAACAAACAACCTCACATTCTCATTTATAATATCAGTTAGGAGAGGTACCACGGCTACCTTCCACCATCGCAGCTTTCGCCATCGACGGGGAGTCCATCCACACACATTGAAACCAGAATTGTTTCGAACTGTGCTAGCTAAAAGGAGTTTTCTTCCGCGGACGCTCAGACTGTGGAATGAGCTCCCCGCCGTGGTTTTCCCAATGCAGTACAGCATGGGGTACTTCAAAAAGGGCGTGAGGCGGTATCTATAGGGTCGGCAACGCGCGAGTGATACCCCTGGTGTTGCAAGCGTCCATAGGCTACGGTAACTGCTTACCATCAGGCGGGGCTTATGCTTGTTTGTCACTATAGTGGTATAAAAAAATATAAATAAAAAGGAGGTATTAAAAGCGTGAATGTTACCTAAAGGGTCATCAGGCTGCGTTTGTCTAGAGCCCTTCATAGAGGTGGGTGGGTAGAGGTGTCCAAGCACATTCTCGAGCGGGTCGTGCTGGCTCGTGATCACTATGGGCTCTTCTCGCAACGTGTTCGGTTCCATTGCTCCGGCTAACATGTTCGCGTAGTATACTATCTGTAAGTTTAATGGATATCATTTGTTGATTAAAGAATGTACAATTATGTCTTTTAATTGTCTTATGTAAGGTAACAAACTAAAAAATAATGGCAGAACAGCCAAATTCAACCCGTTTCTGATTTTCAGGTTGTGGCGCCAGTTTTGTTCCGAAAAAAAGGGAGGAAATACGTTTCCCAAAACAAAACTTGCTTAAAACTGTGGTTGCTAGCGATTCGCTGGTATGTCGGCCATTATTAGGAATAGCAGAAACTTCACAGCAATTATGAATAATTAGCGAAAATCCACGATGAAAAGCTCGCAAACATTAAACGTTCAGTACATTTGATGTTTCTAGGACCTCACTCTACACTAGCGCCTCTCGCGACGAATACAAGCGCGTTGCGCGTTAGCCCTCATTCCAACTATATTACGTGATACCTGCAGGTTAACATTATACATATATAATATATATTACTTGTATTTTATAAGAACAAACGGACCCTTTGGCGGGAATTTGTAGTGATGTTGCGTTCTCGTTTTTATTTCCATTCATTCGTGTATTTTGAGTTTTATTGCATACTAGCAGCGAAACCCGGCGTTGCTCGGGTTAAAATACATCGCATGTTTAATGGTATAAAAAATATATAAGGATACATTTTTTAACATATTATAGATTTCTATTTTCGATATTGAGAGACTTTCCAGAACATTCAAATAGGTAGTTTGTTCTTTTTTTTACTCGACTGCAATCACAATTGAACTGACGAAAAGTCACTGAATTTCGATTTATATACCGAAATTTCCAGTACCAGATCACTCTAGAATATTTAGATGTACATCACTTCGATTTGGTTTTCTCGAACGTTTGTGTTAGAACGTTCTCGAACATTCTAACTCGATAATAACAGTTTTGGACATTTTGGAACTTTCTAGATGAAGCCAGAAATTTGTAGACTTTCTCAAAACATGCTATATCGATTATAATAGTTTGCATTCACTCTAGAATTTTCTAGATCATTCCAGATATTTGTTGAACTTTCTAGAACACTCCAGATCGATTATAACCGTTTTACACATTTTGGAACTTTCCATTCCAGAAATTTTGAGATCTTTTCAGAAGTCCTCGTGCGTTAGAAAAGAACAGCAATATAATGTTTTAACATTTTCGCCACCCACATCCACCCACCGCGACCAAACTCCGTTACTACCACCTGGAGACCAAGGGGTATTTACCACCCCAACGGGAAGTTGATTGGGGTTGGTGGTGATTGAGAAAACTGCGTATTTACGTACCCACAAAAGCATTTTATATATATTATTAGATTATCGCTGGTATTTTTCCAATAAAGATCAATCCATGTGCACCAGTGAAAAGAAATGAATATCGTGATTTTTCAGGTCGTCTCAAAAAGTCCGTGAAGAGTTTTAGTACAAAGTCCACCATTGTAGTAAAACATGACTTATGTACGGTAACTGACTGAGGACTATTGTGAAAATTATTTACTGTGATTGGAAATTAAAATATAACTCGACACTGACAGAAATAATTCCTAATTTGGATTTAGTTGCCAAACTTAAAACTAAGAAGAAGAATAAACATGCAAATCACTGTCATCACGAGCGCGACGGCGATATATTAGTATGCGAGCGACAGAGACAAATAATGACACGACGTCATTATACGCAATTATTCGTTATCCACTTCAGCAATCTTTCATACCCGTTCGGCGTCAATCGTTCGGCGAATAGTATTAGGGGCACACCATAATAATTGCATAAAAACTTGCACTTACTTTCATGAGCTTAGTTGCCATGGTAACATTCTCATCGTCCTGCACTTGAAACTGTCTATTATAGTTAGTTGAAATGACCCTCAATGTGATGAGCTGCTGTAGTGTCTCCAGTATATGTAGGAGACTATCCTTGCTGTGCTGCGCCCACACTCGCGCTAGCTTCGCTTGACCTGGTGGCGGAATTATCAATTTAATGAAAGTAACTTATAACCCACAGAATA
Source organism: Polyploca ridens (assembly GCA_951394255.1). Lineage (NCBI taxonomy): Eukaryota > Metazoa > Arthropoda > Insecta > Lepidoptera > Drepanidae > Polyploca > Polyploca ridens. The sequence goes on from OX596249.1 coordinate 5,787,055, forward strand.
GTAGTTGTGCAAATTAGCAGGGTATGTAAATGAATCATCGACGTTTTTCGGGCGCATTGTATTGTGATATTTAATATATAAAAGAAATACGTTATACGAATAGCCTCCTTAAAAACAAATAAAATAAAAATATTTTTAATATTTTAAACGAGACATTTTATGATTTTCACTCATACAAGGTGGATACGACAATAAATGAAACCGCGAAATGTACTCATAAATATGAACAAATTTTAGTAAGGGAACAACTTTGAAATCGTAAACTAAAAATACACCTGTTTCATACAAAAGGCCAATGTCTACTTGGCTAAAATGTATGAAACAGCTGTTTTTTTTTTCCTTTGCGTTTTCATATATTGTCGTATCCCTCAATAACCCATTCCAAAATAACAGAAAATCTTTGAAATAACACATACCTTTTAAAGGTAAATGCTCAGCGGCATGACATAACGCAGGTAGTGCTATCTCCAAATAGTCGCTGCACCCAAGATCGGGCACTTCAAACGCGATCACGAAGCAGTTGACCGCGTCCTCTATGCTCATCTTCTTCGTTATCCTCAGGTCTATCTCCATATTGTCTGCGAGGGTCTTCAGAGCTGTGACTAGAGCGGAACTGTAGTATTCTAATGGCACCTGAAATACGGTTAAATACAATAATTTTGGATAATTACGTAGCTCTGTTGCAATCAGTTTCGATATGTAACCGGTTCTATACTGGGTGTAACCGAAAGTGTCTTTATTATATTATCCATTACAGTAATCCACTTTTTTGGAACTAGGCACACAGAGCGCGGAAGAGAAAATTTTATATTAATATTAGCAAGAGACGCACAATGATAATGACCCTCATTGAACGGTGACTTGTTGGTTATGATTTTAATCCAATAAACTTAATGATGATGCAAAAATGTTTGTAATTTATTTTGAGCTGAAACTTTTTATAGAGAGTCTGTACCTGATGTAGTCTTCACACCTTTCCGATGTATAAACCCTTATCATTACACCCAGAATAGCGGTTTTTTGATTACTTTTTAAACCAAATGATGTTTAACTACTTACTTTGGCGAGGTAGTCGAACGCTCTGCGACACGAAGCTACGTCTAACCCGGGTCCTGTAACACTGTCGACATCTTTGTCTGGGTCACTCGATTGTGACTGTGCATTTGATTCTTTGTCTACAAACGTCACAAAACAATATAACGGGACTATCTTTCACATAAGCTTGGTTTGTAAATAATTAAGAGCTCGGTGCTAAAACATTTATTAACCTCTGGTCATCCGGCCGCCCGCTAAGTGTCATATTACAAAAGCGCGGTGGGTGGTCGGCGGTGTCGGATTACGTCATCGGCGCGTGGCACTTGAGTTGGCTTATCGCCTTTTGTGTTTGAATGATTCAAGTTACTGTAAACAAACTTATGTTTCCTAGCAGAGGATGATATCATCTATATATTGTAACACAAATAATACTGTTCCCGTGTTTATTTTGGTTTATGCAACATCTTGAATTGAGAGAAGTGACTAAAGTTACGACTAATTCAATAAAAATGATAATAGACATAAATATACAAAATAGCCTAAGGTTTATTTTATTCTACCCGATAATTTATAATATTTACTTGAACATAAAAATAAAATATACACGTATCTACCTCAAAAATATATGACATTCATCATTTCAAAATAGCAGTGAAGCGCGCGGTGAATCATTTTTACGCGGGTCGCGGCGAAGATTTGTAAACCTTCTTGTAAAGTAATCACGATATATTTGAGGTTTATTTTTAGCATGTATCGTGCGAAATATTATATTTTACAGAAATCAGGTAGTAGAATGATAAAATATGGTATATCACCATGTTAGAAAAGGCTAGATATCAACATAGTAAAATAATCATGGTAAAAGCAAGAGGTTTGTTTATGTTCGAGTTTGTAATGATCAGTTCATACAAATTGGCAAATTTATATTGTAACCAAAAGAAGAATAAACAGCCATTCTAATGATGTATAATACGTATACTCTGTCAATACAAAAACACATAAAAAAAAGGGTCCATAACTTCAAATCGCAGCAGGTAGTTTTCGTCCCGTTCCGGGAAGTCATTGCCCCCGGCTTGTGTGAAGACACACTGCGCCATTTTGGCACGTTGATTATACGGTGGTTCACTTTCGTAAAAAATATTGTCAATTTTATTTTGTTGTCAGTCGGTTGTGATGTCATGTTACTTGGTGTACTATGGGTATTATAATATTATATCTATATATATTATATCTGTATATAGATATAATATTGCTAAAACATTTTTTTTTTATTCTTTCCAATATTTTACAATCGAAATTAGATATAACGATTATTCTAGCTTTGCTACCGTCCTGGTTACGATCAGATTCTCCTAGCTTTACTCATTGCGAAGATCCTTTTGCTGCAGTCCTGGTCATCATCAGACCCTCAAGAATTCCTGTGACCAAGCAAAGTATAATATACTATTCAATTTCGATGATCCTAGCTTTACCCCTTGCGAAGTTCTTTGATGCAGACCTGGTCATCATCAGACCCTCAAGAATTCCTGTGACGAAGCGCCACTCTAAAGTATAATATACTATTCAAATTCGATGATCCTAGCTTTACCCCTTGCGAAGTTCTTTGATGCAGACCTGGTCATCATCAGACCCTCAAGAATTCCTGTGACGAAGGGCCACTCTAAAGTACTATATACTATTCAAATTCGACGATCCTAGCTTTACACCTTGCGAAGTTCTTTGATGAAGACCTGGTCATCATCAGACCCTCAAGAATTCCTGTGACGAAGCGCCACTCTAAAGTATAATATACTATGCAAATTCGATGATCCTAGCTTTACCCCTTGCGAAATTCTCTTTGCTGCAGTCCTGGTCATCATCAGACCCTAAGGGTTTACGGATATAAGATTATCTAACATAACAAACAACATAACATTTGGTATTGCAAATTCCCATAGGCAGCGGTGACCGCTTACCATCCGAACACAAATTCAAATGGTGATCACTCTGTAGATACACATGTAAACAAATCACCACTTCAAACTGTCAGTTTCAAATTTCTACGCACACATGCTCAGCGCCATCTTTGTATGTGTGAGTGACATAATGACTACATTATGTTTACGAATGAAATACTAAAAAATTGTGGTGTATTTTATAAAAATACTAACAAATACGTGTTCCTCATAAAAAAACCAATTAGAAAATGTAAAATTCTTATCAGTTTACATTGAAAATAGCAATCAAATCATAAATAGAAAGTTCCAATACCAGAAATCTAACGTATGTAATTTTTTTTTATCGATTTTGTTTTGTTGTTTTACGAAGTTGAAACGCAAAACTTGGCATTCTTATACTATTTTTAGCAAGAATAAATAATAAATTTACGATAACATACAGGTTTCTGATATAAATCCACATAAACACATTAATCACAAACATTAAAAATTTGTAGGACGAGGCGCCGAGATCCGCGCGGGCATGGCGCGCAGAGTGAAATTCAACTGGTCATATTTTTTTAATTTTCTATCAAGACCGAATGAACTTTGTCCACCAATCAGAAGCTTAGCTCACTCTCCAGTCATTCTAATACCATTCAAGCGAATTTAAACTGTCCCTTTGTCGAAATAAGGCAAAAAATTACCTGTAGTCGACCCGACCAGCCCGACCCCAATAGGGGTCGGCCGGTAGACGCGCGTACAAATTTGCCGACGCCAATTGGGGGCGGCCGGGAGACGAGAGGTTAATGCTAGTTGATAAAATACTGATAAACAAACAAGAATAAAAACCTGCTTTAGTCTCATCCTCTTAAATTAGTACACAATCAAATATCGCTTCAAACTATTTACAGTTATCAGTGTGACATGAAAATGAACCTTATCAAAAGGCAATAAGGTCCATCTGCCTCACCATATATAATTGACCATTGACTAGGAGGGCTATCGTTTCTGTGGCCACTAGCTGGCGCCACTCAAGCGGGATAGTCCTCCCGGACAACTGACACAGTTACTGAGCATTATTTAATTAAATGTAGATCTCTTATTTAAAAAAGACGTTAAAAACTTACCTGATTTTTTCCCACTACTACTGCTCTCATCAGCGATTTTGCTTTGAAAACATCTCGCTAATATAGCTGGCTGTGTGAACGCTTCGCCCAGTGCCCTTATTAGAGGCTGCCTCACTTTAGTCTGCAGGCACTCGTCACATAGCTCATATATGCGTTCTTCAGTCAATGGTGCACCATCTAAATTCATAAGCAACTCGTCAAGCATGCTAATTAACTTTATAAACCGTTTTTCTAACTCCATAGTATGTTATCACTTTGAATTTTGAATAAGAACTGATTTTATTCAGAAGCAAAGCTTTTTAAATAAGGGATGGCATTTAATTATGTGCCTAATTAAGTAATTACTTTATACTAATGAGTTAGTAGTTATCTGATTACAACAGGTAGTAGGTAGATTTAATTATGAGCTTAATGAAGCTCATAATTAAATCTACTAGTTATGTTATGAAGAAAAATATAATATTATTTTGAACCTTTGGCGTCCAACTTCAGGGAAACAGGTACAGGCCACTTTTATACACACCGCGTCATATGAATAGGACCAGCATATTTTCCTCTGGTACTTAAGATATGAAACAAAATAAATATATAATAATGGTATGTATAAGCATCTTTAGGCACGAGAAGTTTAACTATAAACAATCGAACTTATTAAACACTCAACGAGTTCTTGTGACAATGGTGGTAGGCAATTATGACGCGCCACTTGAATACGACCATTAAATAAAACACAACAAATTTTATTATTAAATGATAAAAAAATATGTTTAATAATTAATACTTTTTCCCTTATTTTAAATTAAATTAAAAATCCGCGATGGCATTGAATCATAAAGACTTCTTATGTATTTAATCGGCAGTTTGCTCCAACACTTTTTTATGCCCTCCTCGAGTTCTTGCTTGTTGTTATATTGTTTGCCGTTCTTATAAATTTCACGCGACAACCATCCCCATACATTTTCTAATATGTTTAGGTCGGGGGAGAGTGATGGCCACTCGAGAACATTGATATTACTTAGTTGAAACCAGTCACGGACATCATGTGCTCTATGAATGCTAGCGTTATCATGTTGAAAAATGAACTTTTTATCACCTGTGATACTGCTAAACTTACGTATTTTATTTTTTAGAAGATTTATGTAGCTTTTAGAATTTTGTCTACCTTGTATCACCACTAAATCAATCGGTCCGTTGTATGATATCGCGCCCCAGACCATTACTGAGCCTGCATCATTTCGGCGACGTGACAAAATTATTGCATTTTTTAGTTAAAATAAAAATAGTAAGAATACCCGTCGGGTCCATCCAAATTAAATTTTTTTTCATCACTAAATATAACTTTATGCCATTCTTTGGTCCAATGCATTTTGTTTCGAGCAAACTTAAGACGTTCCGTACAGTGATGTTCTTTCAAACATGGCTTCCTCTTAATTTTTAAACGTTTTAAATGTGGACAATTGCATAAAATCCTTTGAACAGTCCTTACAGAAGCTTTAACTCCAACATTTTGGGCTATTTGTCCGGCTGTAAGCGTAGAATTCGACGCTTCGCGTAATATTGCCCGGCGCTCTCTTTCAGTTGTAGCGAATTTGGTACGACCTTTGAATTTCTTACCATAATTTTCAGGATCATTAAGAATATTACTTATCACCTGGTGTGAACGCCCTATTCGTTCTGCGATTTTTCTTAAAGAATAGCCCTCTTCACGAAGAATTTTTATTTTTGCGATCTCCTCTAGGTTTAAACATCGTTTACGACCCATATTTAACAAAAAAAAATATATATATCGTCACCATGTGATGTTGTTACCTTTAAATATAATATATTATGCAATACGTACGCACTGTGTTGCGTTTGGTTTACAACTGAGGCCGCGCGGGGGGAGTAAATTCGTTGGTCGTATTCAAATGACGCGTCACATTACCTACATAAGCGTAGCTCGTGGTCACGCTCAGTGTTTAATAAGTTCGATTGTTTATAGTTGAACTTTGCATGTCAAAAGATGCTTATACATACCATTATTATATATTTATTTTGTTTCATATCTTAAGTAGCAAAGGAAAATATGCTGGTCCTATTCATATGACGCGGTGTGTATGTTACTAGCTTAGCGCCTCCCTAAAAAGTATCCTGTTTTTATTTTATCATGTGCCAAATTTCGTTCAAATTAAACTGGGTGACTGAGTCACATATATCCAGATAAACTTACACACAAACGCATTTATAATATTACTAGCTGTCCCCAGCAGTTTCGTCTGCGTTTCCGGGATAAAAAGTAGCCTATGTCCGTCTCCATACCATAAGCTATCTGCGTGCCAAACGCCGATATGGCGTGAAAGAGTAACAAACAAACAAACCCACATTTGCATATTAATTAGGAAGTTAGGATTAGGATTTTATTTATATAGGCATATACAACTGCCGGGCTATTGCATATCTTTGGCGGTAATCGTAACAAACACCATTTATGAATTCATCCAATGGTGCAGTAGGACGATAAGCCATTGGTGGGCCCTGATTGGATGAAATTCATTAACAGCGTTCGTTACGATTACCACCAAAGATACGCGGTAGAGCCCCTGTACCTTGAGTGTAAAAAAGTACGTAAGAAAACACTTTCTATCGAAACGTGCCTCTGACATGAGGAATGTAAAGGTAAAAATGAAATTAAAATAAATGTATAGTAATTGGAACAGCGCCTCTCGCGGAATACTCATGGAACTAATTTCTCGTATACAATGTCTTTGTCAATGCAAACGCGATAGTTATCTCTTACTGGCATCAATTCTTAATCTACTGTGAATATCAATAGTCTGATCATAAAGTTGAAATATTAAACAGGTAACAAATACTTACTATTATGACTACGTGTTTTAGATTCCTCACGGTGAGATACATTATGACTAGTTTGTGGTTCATCTTTCAGTGATGTTGTGGGCGACTGCTTTGTGTCATTGCTGTCTTTGTCTTTTGCAACTGACGCTGTTGTACTGAAAGGTGAATTATACTAGTTAAGTTTTTATAATGCTAAAACTAGCTTTACACCCAGCGGTTATTCCTTGAAACTAAGTTACTAAACTTACTTCAAGCCACAACTTAACCTCTGACATAGCTACTTTTTTACTAGTAAACGCAGTGGACAAATTTACTTAAAATCATTAACAAGTTGTTAATGATTTTAAGTAAATTTTACTAGGTTTACTCTTAATATTTTTTCATGTATTTATTTTATCATAATTCTATGTAGGTACCAAAATATAACTTTGACTCGAGCCACATAATATTTCATGCTGGCACCTCAGTGGTAGTACTAACATACTGATCCTACCAAAATCATCTTTTTCCTTAATAACCGTATCATAGGAATTATTGTGAAATTCCAATAGAACTTCTTATAGGCAGTTTCAAGGAATAAAAGAAAAACCCATAGTTACATAATGTTAATAACAGATTTCCCCCTTTCCCAGATGATAAAATGTTTTTTTTTTATAAAGATTAATAAGTAACCAGCAAAGGGAAACTTGGCTAGCATTAAAATCTCTATGGAACAAATGACAGATAATATTAAACCTTGTCTCTTTACTCCAACGAGGAGTGTAGTGCACTTTGGCCGCAGTTCTCATTAGGTCCAAATTTGAGTGGATGCGACACAGGTTTATTTAATACTCATATATAATAAATATTATTGAGAGACTTGTAGATTATTATAATGCTTAGCTGTTATGAAACTTACATAAAATAATAATTTTATTAAAGTTACCTGGCACTAGATTCAAAGGCGTTAGTTTCAGTGCGAGGTACTTTGTTAGGTAGTGTGTCACATAAGCGAGCCTCCTTGTAGAACAGTTTTATCGCTTCCGCTGCTGCTTCATTTGGTGATAAGTTTCTTGCCTGTATTGTTAACAAATGCAGGTAAATGTCATGAAAATACTATGACAGCCTAGTATAACGATTGAAATATGAATGCTGAAATAAGATCTCTAATGTTATTGCTTTACAGTGCTATTGGACTCAAGTTATAAGAATGATCTTCCACAAAAAAAAAACCTTGCTGAGTTTCTTGCCGGAGTCTTCTCAGTTTAAATTTATTCCGAACCGGTGGTAAATTCAACTGTATGTACCAATTTAACGTTCATAAGTGCCTTACTAGGGCCTAAACTGTTGTAATAGACTTTTTGATTTGATTTGATTTGAATCCCTATTTCCCTTGGTCATGCCATAACTTGAGAACAACTTTACCGATTTCATCCATCTTTTTGTAAAAAGTTTTCTCATACTTTGTAGGTTCTTATGGAAAAAAAAAATAAGAAGGTTGGGTAAGGTAGCACACCACGCAAACGAAGTTACACCGGGCAGGTAGTTTTACATATTTAAGAGGTATTTAATGGTTTACAACTACAATGATTTTCAATGACATGAATAGAAAAGAAACAAGAAAATCATTAGATTTGACAGATATAATCTACAACACAAACTATGCAATGTTTTGTGTTTTAATAATGTTTGTGATTTGTTTGATTTAGCTCTGTTTGTTATTTTCTTTTATGTTTACTAACATCAAGTGGTCCTATGGTCTATTTTCTTAAATAAATAAATAACTAGATATATTTTCAAATTGGGGGCTATTGTTTAATTCCAATACATTTATATATAGCAATCTATTAAATAAACAGTGGATTATATGCATTATAACAAAGACTTCGGGTTCATTATGATGATAATGTTGCATGCTGACATATGTTGTCTTTTGATCACAATATTATGAATAGAGCCAAAGTGGAGTTTAGGTTGCTGACAAGGCATATTATGTACTGTTCAGTTAAAATGATCTTGTTCAGTAATATGGAGGCGGTTTAAGTGATTTTCAGATAAATAAATATGTAATGTTTATCAAATTATTATTTGATACATTAAGGTATTGAATATTGATAAAAAGTGTACGCTGGCAATGATCATTACAATGTAATCTAATTAAATTAAATTTGGATAATATATCATTATTATTCTTTTGTTTGTTGAAAAAACTACTTGTTAAATACTACTAATCAACATTCAATCAACATCTAAATTATAATTTGGGAAGGTAAAATGACTGCCTTACATCAAAAGAAGAACCAGATCTTACCTCTCCACTAGAAGCACAATATTTATTGTCACAGTTGGGGTTACCGCAACCGTCCAGTAACTGATAAAAGTACCTCTCAATCAACTGTTTAGCAGCAGCACGCTTCATTATGTCCTGAGTATGGTCGTTAACAGCTCCAGAACATAAACTAGATGACGGTTGCTCTTCACTATTACCAGGGGTTGTATTTTTTGACGAAGATGCTTCGCTCCCCCTAAAAAATAAACCATCAGAATAAATTCATGTAAAATTGAGCCATTTGTGCCGCACTGCGCCACAGTCCATAACATTACAAAGGGCAAAAATAGCAAGTAATGCTTATAACCTAACCTTTGTTTACAAATTACGCAGCAGTTAAATATAGATTCTTAAACACCTATTTACAAGATACAATTTAATCTCAGCCCCAGCTGATTATCACAAAATAATCATATTCATTCACTAGGACGACAAATAAAATTACCTTGAAGCTTCGTCAGTTTCGCTTTTTGAGTTCATAGAAATTAATTCAGTCCAGTTCAAAATAACTCCTAGGTGGCAAGTTACATAAATGCAATGGCATAAATCTACACATTCGCCAGCAATCGTGTTTGTACTAATGTTTTAACAATATCTACTGAAAGTATACAAAAATACCAAGTCTTTCTACTCTTTTTCCATTCTATTCTATCTATTCTTTATTCTGTCAAGCAACCATTTTGAAGTTATCAGTTACATGCAAACTAAAAACTAAATATAAAAAGTCATTATTCATGATTACGTTAATAATTTACACCACACGATAATATTATTACATGAAATAATTTTAATAGTTAGTTTATGTTCAAAACGTACACAATAACGTAACTATTCTTAGAAAATACAATGTTTATATCAATCCTAAACTAGTCTATACAAACAATCTACTGTGAAAAGGATCGTTTTAAGAACCACAGATCATTATAACATTTATCATCATACCATAAAGAATTAGTCGATTAATGACAGCGAATTACTAGAATGAGCTCGAGCAAGTACAAAAAAGGATATTCTAGGTTTATCTGTTAATCTACTAAATCATTATATTCCCATGTCCATGATATCTGTGGTATCTTAAATAATCTGTGCTATTTATGTCAAACATCTGTCAACCAAGGACTTTTTGGCGGGAACTTGTAGAGAGACGTTGCGTTTTCATTTAAATTTTCATAAATTCGTATATTTTGAGTTTTATTGCATATTATTGGTGGTATTATAACCAATAAAGATCAATCCATGTGCATTTTCAAGATGTCTCAAGAAGTCCGTGAAAAGATTCTGTACAATTTACCACCATTGTTCTAAAACATGACTTTAAAGGATGGTGACTGACAGTGCGGACTAGGTATATGAAGTGATTTATTTTGTGACTATATTTATTATAACTCGAGAAAACTGAAATAAGACAAGGCTGTATGGCTCAACCTTTGCCTGACTTTTAGCGAATAAGACAAACAACTACATCAACAGCTGTCACTGTCAAACAAAATATGGTAAAAAATCATACATCAAACAGATTAGTTGTAATTTGTGTTTTGTAATTGTTTTAATGCTTTAATTTGCACAAAAAAAACAGAAAGTTCAGTGTAATTCTACAGTGTACCATCGAAACAAACATGACAGAAGTTCTACCAGCCGAAGAAGCTAAACAGGACCGAGTGGACACTATCCTAAAAGGCTTTCAAGTGTATCCTTTTTGTTCAAAAAATTTTTCGTAACATATTTTAGCTACATTTTTATAAAATTTTGTTTCTCTTGGTAGTGAATCATATCATTCTCATAACGGTAATTGTATTCAGCCTTGCAGGTTCACGACAGACAGTATTTTTTTAGGGTTCTATAACAAATTGGTACATTAGTAGTAGGGACCATATAACTTACTATGCCTATGCAGATAGTCTGTCCGTCTGTGTGTCACAGGACTGTATCTTATTAACCAATAAGTAGCCAGTTATTTTTCAAATGAAATTGCAATCTACTAAACCGCAATGAGAAATATTGTAAATCAGCATTATCAATTCCTTTTTTTTGTTTCTAAATCCCTGCTTATGATCTCTATATATGCTTATTAACAGTAGGATGAGATAACGAGACTTTGATAGCAGACATGATATATTTTGTAGTTTTCGGTAACTCCTGTAATCAACCCCGGAAAGCTCTTGTACTGGTATCGCAATCAACTGTTTGACCCCTGGCTTACTGCCGGTTTCTATATTTGATCTATCCTTGATTTTGCGATTTTGGATTAATATTTGATATTACATAAATCAGAAACATTTCAACGGTCCCTACGTACAAACGGACATGTTGGTTTGTGAAACATAGGTATATATATCATTGGATCTTATATAAATAAATTGTACCATTAAGGCATACAGAAAATATGGTGTGGTTTATGTTTTCTTGCATTCAATGTTATAAAATTTAATTTCTACATAATACACACTAATACTACACTCTAAAAATAAACAAATAATTATAAAAACAGAAAACAATAATTACACATAATTAAATCATGAATTTTATCATAACAATTCTCAATTAATAACACATTACATTTCTTATAAAAAATGTCAAACAAAATGATTGTGAGACAAAGATAAGTTGATTTTAATATGCACTTGTCTGATACATAATTAGTATATTATGTTATATCTATATATAAGAGAAGGAAATAAATTTTCTAAAACATTTATTTCCTTAACAACTTATCCAACAGTAATTGGATGAACCTACGGGATGCTGATTCAGGTAAATATTAATTTTTTACTATACCAATCATAATTATATCCTCAGATAGATAACTCTTTATTGTACACCAACAAGTATAAAACAAAAAATGTCAATAAATTCTTAATATTAAAATGACTGTACAATGGGCAGTCTTATCGCTAAGAAGCGAATAGACCGTCTAGGCTTAATTTTTTCCTCCTTTAATTGTATAGAATGTCTTAATAACCCTGTAATGCACATAATACTTATTGAAATTCTTAAATATTAAAAAAAGGCATTACTTAGATTTGTCACACAAAATTATATCTATAGATAAATCTGTGTTATGTAATACCAACATATTTGTAGGCAAAATCCTCTGGCAGCACAATGAAGATATGTCGAACCCAGAACTGGAACACGAGGCGCGTGTCCCTAAGCGCATCCTCAAGTGCCGCGTCGTCTCGCGTGAGATGAACTTCAGCTCTGTTGAGTCTATGGACCGATTTCGTTTGGAACAGGTACTGGAAGTATATTTATCAGCCTGCTATTTAGGATTCTACATTCATTGTTGTCGTAAGCTGTTGCAAGCATCTATAGGCTATGGTAACCGCTTACCACCAGATGGGCCATAAATGCTTGTTTTCTATCTAAGTAGAAAAGTAGGATTAAGTTATTGTGTTAACATAATAGTATCAATTACTGTTTTATTTTTTCTATTACTGTTTATAGGCCTGTGTTTGACCACAATCTTACCATGGTAAGTGATGATGTGGTCGAGCATAGCGTAATATTCGCTCAAAGAGCAGCTCGACTGGGGAAGTACCTCCACCTTACAGAATACCGCAGCCAAATAACTTTATGTTCTGTAAAGTTGTGTTCCTGCGCGTGAGTAAGGTCGCCAGGGCTCATAGGGGAGGGGGGAAAGGTCGGTAACGCGTGAGCGATGCTAAGTGTGTTGCAAGCGTCCATATGGCTTCGGTACCCGCTTACCATCAGGCGGGCCGTATGCTTGTTTACCGACTTAGTTGTATAAAAAAAAAAAAAAAAAAAAAAAGAGGCGATACGAAGCCTAGCATTAACTGGGTCTCAAGTGCAGCTGTCCGAACACACCGATAGGTGCTTGGTGATAGATATTCAACTTGAGGGTGGTAGTCACGGTGGTACAGTGCTATGGTTTCCTCACGATGTTTTCCTCCACCGAAAGCTCAAGCTCATTGTAGAATTCGAACCCGGGACCTTCATCTTGGCATCCGACGTAACTACGACTGAGCATCGCCTTCACAGAATAACAGAGACATCTTACAAAAAAAAATAGGTACCATGGTCTTACTTTGAGGCAGGAATAATGTCGTTATTTTAGATTTAATTCTTTATTGAACTTGATTATGTGGTTGATATTGTTACAGAAAGTCCTATTCAAGGGGCGTTGCTTAGAAGAGTGGTTCTTTGAGTTTGGCTATGTGATCTCCAACTCGACCAACACATGGCAGTCTGTCATTGAGTCGGCGCCTGAGTCACAGATGATGCCGGCCAATGTACTCAAGTAAGCAAATTAACTTATATTTTTCTATGTTCGTACAATTACAACTCTATTGAAAGAAACCGAGGAATAAGTCTATTAGGTAAAATATTAAAAAGTGCCGAATTTTTATACTAAACTACATACCGGTGTTGCTAAGCATTTTGTAGAAATAAAGAATGAACTGGACTTTTTGGCGGGAACTTGCAGAGTGACGTTGAGTTTTCATTTTTATTTTCATAAATTCTTGTATTTTGAGTTTTATTGCATATTATCGGTGGTATTTTATCCAATAAAGATCAATCCATGTGCACCAGTGAAGTGAAATGAAATGAATCATGTGTATCGTGACTTTTCAAGTTGTCTCAAGAAGTCCGTGAAAAGTTTTAGTACAACCACCATTGTACTAAAACATGTCTTTTATGGACGGCGATTGACTGAGGACTATGTGAAAGTGATTTATTGTGACTAGAACTTATAATATAACTGGAACTTTATTTTGAAAGAAGATGGCCTGTACGGTGCAGCCGTACATGTTCTTAGGTCAGCATTTTATGCGACTCACGCGGTTTCATATAATTCAGTTCATGTACGGTCGGGTCGCTAGCACGACGCATGTGCTCACTCACTGCCAAACATGTGTTTCAGTCCAGTTTTCATAATATTCATTTCATCTTTTATACAGTTTATTTTAATAAAAATATTTGGGTATATAATTTTTTTTTAATAATAATATTCCTATTCATATTCTAATCTAAACTATAACCATAATACTAAATTTATTAAATGATTTCTTTATTCCAGTGGAAATGTCGTAATCGAAACTAAATTCTTCGATGGAGATCTGCTGATCACGACGTCGCGAGTCAGACTCTTCTATGTTTAATTTACACTGAAATATTAAAGCATTTACTAGTCAATTTAATTCGTATGCATTTCCTGCCAATATTATGTATATTTTGATTATGAAAAACCATTTTACCTACCCCAATTATTTTCACAAGTGCCTAATTTTATTTGCACTCCAACAGTTTTTTATTTTTATAGTTATAAAAAAAAATTACGTCCCTAAAACATTTCCTATGTAAGAATAACTTAGTAGAAATGTAACTATCTTAAATAAAAATTAATAGACTACTAGCAGCGAAACCCGGCGTTGCTCGGGTTAAAATACATCGCATGTTTAATGGTATAAAAAATATATAAGGATACATTTTTTAACATATTATAGATTTCTATTTTCGATATTGAGAGACTTTCCAGAACATTCAAATAGTTTGTTCTTTTTTTTACTCGACTGCAATCACTATTGAACTGACGAAAAGTCCGAAATTTCCAGTACCAGATCACTCTAGAATATTTAGATGTACATCACTTCGATTTGGTTTTTATAGATCAATAATAACACTCGTACACATTTTGGAACTTTCCAGACCAATCCAAAAATTCTCGATCATAATAAATTGCACTCATTTATGAACTTCCCAGATAATTCGGAAAATTTCTAGAACGTTCTCGAACATTCTAACTCGATAATAACAGTTTTGGGACATTTTGGAACTTTCTAGATGAAGCCAGAAATTTGTAGAACTTTCTCAAACATTCTATATCGATTATAATAGTTTGCATTCATTCTAGAATTTTCTAGATCATTCCAGATATTTGTTGAACTTTCTAGAACACTCCAGATAAATTATAACCGTTTTACTCATTTTGGAACTTTCTAGATCATTCAAGAAATTTCTCGAACATTCTAAATCGATCATATACAATTGCACTAATTTTGTAACTTTCCAGCTCATTCGGAAAATTTCTAGAACGTTCTTGAACATTTTAACTCGATAATAACAGTTTTGGACATTTTGGAACTTTCTAGATGAAGCCAGATCAATTATAACCGTTTTACTCATTTTGGAACTTTCTAGATCATTCAAGAAATTTCTCGAACATTCTAAATCGATCATAATCAATTGCTCTCATTTTGAAACTTTCCAGATCATTCGGAAAATTTCTAGAACATTCTCGATCATTCTAAATCGATCATAATAAATTGCACTCATTTTGGAACTTTCCAGATCATTCTGGAAATTTCTAGAACGTTCTCGAACATTCTAACTCGATAATAACAGTTTTGGATATTTTGGAACTTTCTAGATGAAGCCAGAAATTTGTAGAACTTTCTCAAAACATGCTATATCGATTATAATAGTTTGCATTCACTCTAAAATTTTCTAGATCATTCCAGATATTTGTTGAACTTTCTCGAACATTCCAGATCGATTATAACCGTTTTACACATTTTGGAACTTTCCATTCCAGAAATTTTCAGAAGTCCTCATGAGTTAGAAAAGGACAGCAATATATGTTTTAATATTTTCGCCACCCACAACCACCCCCTTCCACCCACCGCGACCAAACTCCCTTACTACCACCTGGAGGTCAAGGGGTATTTACCACCCCAACGGGAAGTTGATTGGGGTTGGTGGTGATTGAGAAAACTGCGTATTTACGTACCCACAAAAGCATTTTATATATATTATTAGATTTAACAGGTATTTATTGTATCAATTGTAAAATAATGAATTTACCAGAATAAACATTTCTTTTCAATAGGTACCAACCAAGTCGTATCAAGTGTGTTCTGTTTATTAAATAAATTATGAATAGGTATGTGTTAAAAATGCCACCTTTTTAGAATCTGTTTGTTTGTTTCAATTGATTTAAGTAATTACATTGAATAAAAATTATAACAATATTATTTCATAAATTGATGTAAGTATTACTAGTGTTTTAAGTTTTAAATATAATTCATGATTTAAAATATTTATATGTATTTACTTATCACTCTTATTTCCTTATGGGTAAGTATTTAGTATGATTTACTGAAACCCAGTCTGATTCATAAGATACAGTCCACTGGCAGACAGATGAATGGACGGACAGCGTATTAGTGATCTCAAAGATAAGTAAACGAGAGAGTATTTTTTTTTTCATAACCTGCTATTCTTTGGATGAATTAAAATAATCTTTTCATAATATGATTTTTGTTTAAATTTCAATCAAAAATTTTACACCGTCTGCTGATAAAAAAAACCAGCCAAGTGCGAGTCGGACTGGCACATGAAGGCTTCCGTAAAGACGTTTCGTGTTTGTTATTATTTGCTGTTATAGCGACAATGGAAATACACATTCTGTGATAATTTCAAAAAAATTTCTACATATTACGGTTTATGAGATACAACCCACTGACAGACAGACGGACGGACAGCGGAAGTTTAGTAATAGGGTCCCATTGGCACCCTTAGGGTACGCTAACGCGTTGATCCTAAAAACACTGCGTTGATAATATTCTTACATAATTATACCGCTTATAGTGTAATAAGCCTTTAAGAATCATGCCATGATAAAAAATTACTGATCGTCTATCTGCCAAATTAGTTCCTGGTTTTGCCACGATGTGGCGGAGTAGTTGTAGGTGTTAGCCATACACGCTAGCCATAAAATTATCAGATTTCGTTATAAGTATATGATTTATTTGATAGTACCTACTAGATATTATATTGTAATTTTTGAAATAAATCTCGTTAAAACTCAGCAGACACGCGCGCTTTATCCCATTACTCACGACACGACCAATTGAAGTTTTAGTCTTTACATAATATCACAGATGGCGCTAGTAGGCATGATAATTATGCACCCTTCATTCAGTAATATTCATATTTTATATTGTACACCTCAAAGTCGGGTCTTATAACTTTTTCACAGAAGAGAGTAGAAAACAAGCTGAATAAACCTGAAACTAACCTTAGTATGCCCGACCCTACAGTAACCGATTGTAGGTAAGTTTGTAATACGTTACATATTAAAAAATTAATACTTTCAGTAGAACTTGGATGGTCCGATTTACGATTCAAGCTACAGTTACAGGTAGATAGTAAGATAATTATCTAAATTGATTTATATATTCTAGTTACGTATGTATATATTACCTTCGTATAACTTAGCGGAGGTGAAGGAAGGGTATCTCACCAGGACGACGACGTATCCGTCCGGATAACTATCCCTCCAATAAATTAATAATGCAATTGATCATATTAGCAGCATAATGTATGCGTGTATTGTATTGGAATCGTGACTAGATGCCGTATCTCATTAGTACGCTGACACGTTTAATAATATTACCATAGAGGAAATGAAAAGCGTTTTACGTGGGGCGTCACCTGCAGGAAAAGCTTCAAACGATCACGACAGGAACTTTTGTAAATTAAATGATCGGTGGCGGTGCGTACATCCTCTTTAGCGAGAAGCCGTCGACGGATTTCTTCGTACACGACCATCGCCGAAGGAAGCCTGCCCGATTCAATGCGCATCACACACAACACTTCGCATATAAATAATAGAAATTATCTAATTATGTGCGGGCGAGTACTAGCCGCGTACTTGTCGGGAATTGTAATATCAGTCGTGGCTGACCGAACAATAAATAATAATTATTACGATGACATTTCGATAAATATTGAACGCCTTTTTTTGATAGGAAGGTCGATGTTATCGGTTACAGCCATTACACATTGTAATAATGACGATAAGCTACCTAAGTAGGTATGTACACAGTTACACACATTAGATTTAGGTGGTCGGTCGGTTCGGGGTTATTTATTTGTTTGTTTGTACGTTAGCACGGAGAACATAATGCATGTAGATACATAGGTCGTGAGTTCGTGCCGATAGTTACACACCTTGCTATTTTAATTCAAGTCTATTAACATACTGTTCATAGGGAATCAACGTAACCTACGTTCATTGATCTCGGAGGCTATTTCAGTTGAGGTTTCGACAGGAATCAAATCAGTATAAGAAGTTATCTTCTTTAAATGCAATTTCGTCAACCTACTGAAATCTAAAGTTGTTTGTGAATTTCGTACGCTCATTCACTCGATATTCTCATAGGCGTGTACGCAGTAGTGGTGACAGGCAGGTATTAAATTAGTGTTCAGTGTAAAGTCGCTGTAGTGACGCTGCGCCCGCGCCGCCGTAGAGGCGGAGACGCGTCTCTCGCCGGATGAACACCGAAATGTGTGATATTTTTAGGAATGTTGATTGCCCTCTTCCTGTTTCCGGCATGAGCGTGCCGCTCTGATCTGCCGACCGCTCGTACCGATACAAAACTGCTAATTAGTGATGAATAATTAATAGTTGTTGCTTGTTGACACGTAAATCACTTGATACTATGATTTGAGCCAAGAGCAATTACTTTAATCTCAGCGGTGATAAAAACCTCGATGATGGCTCGCTTGTTTTTGTACAAATCATATGTTTTGTTTTATTCTTCACGTTGATCGCTGTTTATATTTACGGTTTTTAAGGTGATCGATATCTTCTTGTCTATTATTTATGGTCATATAAAGTTTATCGTTATCCTTAACTGCTGGATGCCTATCAATGGGAAATTTCCCTTGCTTGAAACTATTATTGATATGATACTTTTCAATATAGGTAGGTAGGTAACGTCTTCCCAGAGACCATTGATGATTTCTTTTTGGGTGATAGGTAGGTACTCTTTATGGTATCGATAAGAAGATTCGTGTCTTCTGCCACATTGAGATTAGGCACTGCAGGAACTAGACCAACATGTTTCTAAATGGCTTTCTCAGTGACACTTTTTAGAAGCTCCATATGGTAAATGTCAATGAAAATTTCCCGTTTTTAATTATTCTCATAAGCACGCAAGTGGTACAAGTAGCAAAGCCTACCTATCTGGATTAAGTTTCCTGTAGATAATATCTTTAATCTAATCAAAGATACACAGTATTTAATGATCATACCTATAACTGTAGGTTTCTAAGAGCGGAGAATAATATTGAAATGACGATATAAAATTAATGTTCAAGTGCTTAAAAACATAGGCTTTCATTGCAGATGGAATTTCAATTGATATTTTTTTATTCATATATTTTTTTGAGGAACTTCGAGTCTCTTGTACACTCCGTCGTAACCTAATCTTACACTTTATCTAGGGTTGCCATCTCTAAAATCTGGCAACCAGGACAAGAAGCGTGAAAACCCCGGATTTTTGGAAATTAGATCCAGGACATGTTAACAGTGCTTTTTAAAAAAAATACTCAGTAAAATATTTTTTTTTACATTGTTGTGACTTGAATCTTTTAAACCCGGACAAAAAAATTTAACCCCATCCGGACGCTCTCCGGACGCCCTCTAAACTAGGACAAATCCGGGGAAACTCGGACGGATGGTTACCCAATTTATCTAATTGTTGAGAATACACATTCAGTATTCAAATTTCATACCTGTAAGATGATTCTGAAACTACGAAACCGTTAATACGATAATTATATTGGTTGACACTGAAGTTAGAATAAAATATCGACTCTGTCAGGACACCGGGTGATGGCGCAGGCGGTGCGCGGGCGCACGGGTCAGCGTCCTCGGCGACACCCTCCCGCGCCCGGCCCGCTACGTCACCACTACGTCATAGCTGGAGGATTATCTTATTGGATAATTTCTACCATTACACGCTATGCAAGAAACTCAGATAGTGTCCATATATTTCCCAATTTAAGTATAATTTATAACCATAAAATAAACTCAATGTCTATCCATATGCAGCTTGCAAACACTTTGCAGCATAACTTACGGAAGTCATTATCAGCATAACTAATCAAACTGTTCCAGTAATTACATATTTTCGTAACAGTATTCAATATGGCTGTTTTGGCTGGTATAAATAAAATTATTGCCGACTTTTCTAAAAAAAAACTGGCTACCTAATTTTGTTCTGTTACTAAAACAACGGAAATATCATTAATGGCCCTGATTCTGTTGTTCACAACTAAATTAATTTTAATGTCACTATGTCTCTTTCTAACAAAGAACATAAGAAAAGGATGTAAGAAATTTAGTCCTGTCAAATTAGTCCAATGCTTGTTTTCAATATAAATTTAGTCGCCATCTATCGCGGTCACGCCTAAATACACGCAAAATAAGACGGCAAAGATTAATTTGACAACTTAAAATATGTTCTATCCTTTTTCAATGATGTTCGTAAGAAAGAGATGAGATGTGACTAAAATTAGTTTAGTGCGCTTTACAACAGAATCGGCACCATTACTTATTCTCAAACGACAACTTTCGCTTGGAATTTCCACATTATAAAAGAGTTAGCGATTTTATATTTAACATCCAATTTTTTGTCCAAACAGAACGCAACAGTTGGTAACAGTTAAAAACTTAAAAACACTGAGTACCAATAAAAAATGAAGCTACAAGTAAAACTATGTTTTTGATATTCGAATAAGGTGGCACTGGCAGCGTTGCGGTTGTCGTGACATCTCACGGGAGTAACGCGCACTGAAGCGTTACAGAGGGTAGCTGTAAAAAACTATGTGCACTCGACTATGACTGTTGCATCCGATCGAACGTCAAAACTTTCTTTCTGTTTGTTTCGCTGAGGCCAAGATCGGTTTCCATAAAAAGATCACTTAGGTACCAAACACCATGAGATAAAAACTAAGTCAAAATTGCGCATAGATAATGTACCTAGATGGCGCATTTATTTGCAAAACCATAATTAAAATCGAAAAAGGATTTATAGAAGGCATTAATGTACCAGGTATAAACTCTTGCGAGTGATAAAAGACTGCATGTAGTATATTCCGTCCTTAGTTTTACGATTTTAACGATCATTCATTATCGGACCATATAGGAATCCAATAAGCAGCTACCGGTGAAGACGCCTTTTATAAGAACTGAGACAATAAAACAATAAAAATGCACACGTGTACTTCAATCGACCTCCCATAAAACAAAACAAGTATTTAATGATTCTAGTGATCAATTTCGTGAGATCCATTTGGGTCGCTCAAGGATCTCGTACGCTGCGCATTCTGATGCCATCCTTCCAACTATGGACCAAGTTACATCACATCTTGTTTAATAAGGTGCGATGGATTCGAAATATGAAATCGGTTATCGTCGTTAATTATCGATTCATCGTAAGTGCGCCGCCATCTTGGATGTAAGTGCGCGGCCATGTTCCCGCGCGCGGCTTCCGGCGTGCGCGTGTTGGTGCATGCTAATGTTCGCGCATGCGCTGTGTGTCCTGTTCGCCGCATGTGCGTTCCACTTTGGACGTCTCTGCTTCATCTACGTACGGGTTCAGAACGTTGACAGGATATCTGTCATCGAAGTTATTCCACTTTGAAACTGATCGTGAAACGTACCTACCCTACCTACCGCGCTATGATACGTTTGTGCAACAATGTTTAGTAACCAATCACACTGAAGGCACAAAAAGAAATTTCTTCCAATTACAAACGAACCACTGTCATTATCACTGACAGTGATACCGTCATTGTTGACTCAACGGTCAGTTGTAGTCAGCACGGTCTAAAGACGCTCTCTGCAACTTTATAAGTATCACAACAACCAGTCCAGTTACACAGTTTTCCAGAATCATGCACATGGCTAAGTGGTTATATTATTATTGGTTCACCAACAGAATCGATTAGAGTTATCGATTACATTGCAACATATTAAAATTTGAACGTCAAGCAAAATACCTACCTATGGTCGAATGGAAAAGACCAGTCAAATTAATTCGAGATTGAATAGACCTAAGAAATTCTCATAGACAAAAAGAGTTTTTTCTAGGTACAAGTGTTTTTGCCGATCACGTTCAATACATAGACGGTGTATTCTCGTCACGAATGATGTCCAATCCATGAGACAGCTGGTCTGCGCCCGCGCCGCCCGGCGCGGTTGCCGCGCATAGCCTCATAATTCACACACATCAAGAGATAATACCACTCATTCAGTGCCAACGGCATTGTTTGCACTCTATACCTACAAACAAACGTACTACATATCCATTTAGATTGTATACATCGTATTTACTTAACGGCATTAATGTAGTTTGCTGTGATAAATTGTAAATGGTGATAGCTCGTAATACATACGATATTGTGTAAGTAGGTACATATACAGTAGGTAAACGTTCTAAGAATATTAATACGTAATTGTTATTTATAAGATTCTAATATGGAAATTGCAAACGTGGATTTGGTGAAGTGGCGTCTTTCCCCGGAAGTTGTTTACTTATCTAAGTAGGTACATGGAAAGAGTACACTAAGTACATTTCATAGCATGGGGGTCATTTAATATAGTGAATAGTTAATAGGAGAGGCCTACAACCCCTAGACAGAATCATGACATTCGTGACATATAACCATATACCAGTACCTAACCCTGTACCTATTTAACGAAAAATACTAATAATGTTAAAATCTACACGTGGAAAATTACCAAATAAGAAAGGAATCATTGAAGTCTTTAATTAATAAAAAATACTAAGTTAATAGTACCCACCACAGATGCATGGTTCTACAAATGCATATGCCCATTTCACAAGCGAACATACATTCTTACTTACCAAATGAAAATGTATAATGGGGAGTGAATTTAGAAGGTACATAACATAATTAATTAGAAAAATCGCTTATCCTATTATAATTCTGTGATCGTTGTCCATTTGGCAAACTCGGCCAACCCTTCTCGGCTGGCCGTAGTTTTTATTGAAATAGCTGGCTGCATCGCCCCCGCCCTGCATGTGGCCGTAAAGGAAATGACATGTGGTTCCCAAAATCTGCTTGCGTTAGAATTGTATGGATAAACCTGCTACAATATAAGATATTTTGTTTCCGTTTACCATGTAATTTTATAGTGAAATGTAAGAATTCTCATCACTTGACTTTACTTCAAGTCGATTCCCTTTCACTGTCTCTCAAATCCCAACTCCCAACGTACCTACTATTTCACAATCAAGACAGGGCATATAACTTCACTTCATTCCTCTTCATATTATAAATGGTACCTGAAAATTTCAGTGTCACACTGTGGTCAAACCGTTTTACTTCCCAACAATAATCATGTAATTTTCAAATAAATTGAACACCTTATTGTAACTAATGAAGTGTTTACGGATGGCTTTTAAGCAGTTTAAACTGGTCAGTTACTAGTCTTGAGGTGTTGTACTCATATAAAGTCGAAAGAATCATATCTCCACTGCGTAACTGCCTACTCAACCTTGATGCGATTCCTAAACTCATAAATATGTAAGGAATATCCACATTAAGTAGCCGATTGCCACCGGTTCTGTCCTGATGTACACCTGCCGACACATTCCGGCCTCGGCAGGGCTTCGGACCGCACCCCACCAAATTTAGTAGCTAGCACATCATAACCTGACTGCGTTAAACAACAATACATTTTAATTCAACGGTCTTATTGCACCTGCACTGCTCCAGGTTTTTTGCATTATCTTCATCCCATAGTCAATCTTCTGACGTTAGCGTGCGTATTTTATATTCACACATTAATAATATTTTTACAAACCAAATGAAGTCTACTTTGAGATCATTCCTCATTTGTAGTCGCATCGGGTAATAATTTATAGATTTTCCTATGTACTTACCTACTAGATATCCTTTCATGTTTTACTACAGACTTTACATGACAAAATCTTTTTTTTTTTAAATTAAATAAATATCGTGGTACCTACATTATTCACAAACGTCTCATCCCAATGATCTGTTGTCAAATATGTATAAGTTATTTTATTATTAAAGAACAAGACTTCCGGACGCAAAAGCAGGTACAATTTTATTGCCTGTAAACTTATGCTAGCGCATAGTGACTTTTTTCGTTACATTTAATATTTGAGTCGTGGTATGGTACAAAATAAAACAAAATAGTGAGGGAACAAAGTATGTTTGCTTATTATTTGTGCAGGGGGTGGGCACACGCGGGCGGGCGAGGCGCGCTTTGTTTGCAGGCACGCGCGCGCACCAAGCATCTCGCGCTCCTGCGCAAGGGCTGCTCAAACTTTATACACAACTCTTTTATATTCACTCACAC
This sequence comes from Polyploca ridens, assembly GCA_951394255.1. Taxonomy (NCBI): domain Eukaryota; kingdom Metazoa; phylum Arthropoda; class Insecta; order Lepidoptera; family Drepanidae; genus Polyploca; species Polyploca ridens. Next base: position 5,811,445 of record OX596249.1, read on the forward strand.
GTATTTATGTCCATTATTTACACACGTAAACGCTCCGGTTTTAAAATGTGTGTGTCAATCTTGTAATGTATTGTTCTTATTTCGTTAGGGTCATATATCACCTAATGTAATTTACGACGAATCCAATTCAGTAATAAAATTCTATAGTGTGCACCGCGTATATTATTATCGTATATCAGCAAATTAGTAATCGCAGAATATATATTCTGAATTGTTAACTTGCGACATATGTGTGCCTGCACAATAAAAACCCAGACATCAATTATATTCGATATACAATGCAAATGATGCAGTGGAAACCGCCAACGGCACGCTACATGCATATCAGATTTGAGAGAAATAAGTAGTCAAAGTTTCAGCATCGATGGCCATAAACATGGGTACATGGGCGCGTTAGTTTGCGTTTCACGTTATATAACGAGTTACGAGGTTCGACGCCCGGACCGCAACCTTTAAGGTCGACCCGGCGGCCTCAAACCCTTTATTTACACATGCAAGCCTCACAGCTCACAGGGATCCTTGTTAAATGAAGTGAAGCTTTACGACAACAACTTGTGCTCCTCTAAAAGCCTGTTTCACCGCTGGTCTGTGTGACGGATGAGTTATTCCATGGACAAATGGATTGAATACATACCTATAGTCGTTTATACCAAAGCCACTTGAACAATATTAATAAATTGTATACCCGAATTTACAGCGGATTCTATGAAATACAATGTATTTTTTTATACTAGTAAGGTAGCAAACAAGCATATGTACCGCCTGATGTAAGCACTTACCTCTTGAACCACCAGGGCCAATCTTCACACCCTTTTTGAAGAACCCCATACGCCCTTGGGAATTCCACGGCGCGGCGGTGGGGAGCTCATTCCACAGCCTGAGCATCTGCGGTAGGAAGCTCCGTTAAAACAGCACAATACGAAACCATTTCGGTTCCAATGTATGTCGTCGATGCCGAGAGTAGCGACCGAGTTTTTTGGATGCCAGTTTGACCTTGTCTTCTAGATGACTATTACGGAACTGAACGTCCTTCGATCAGATCCCGATGCTTTTCATGGTGTTGAGAGACGTGTTATGGAATTGTGATGTGATTGAAATTTGAGAAATTAATTCCATTCAGCGATACACATAATCTGACATATCGATAACGTTTGAGAATCCGCCAGGATAAACGCTTACTCAGATCGAAGAAGTTGTAAAATTCGCCACCAGCGTATGGGAGAAATTAGTACCATGAATATTCCGGTAGAGGCCCTGTGCAAATTCCTATAGAGAAGTGTCGTAAAGGCAAACGCATTAGTAAGCATTTACTAACGTCAATTCTTTACACTCGGGGTACTGAGGCACTGACTTCATAAAAAAAAACGGCGTTCTCCGTCTAACAAAAAAAAAAAATGAAATTAAAGTCGCTTTGAATAGAAGTGTGATTCTTATAAAGATGATTCCATAGGGAACAGGGGATATTTTTGCTATGGTAGCTTGGCTTTCAACAGTTAGGTAACTATAATAGACCAAGCTTCACTTATTACATGCCTTTAATGCAACTTTAATGGAAATGACCAATGTTTGCTGTCCTTGTATGTGGCTCTGCCTTTAGTTCACACCTCTAATTTGTTTGTTAGCCGAGTTGACTTGACTCAAGTAGTAATCCCTCCTTGCTGTTTCGATAATGTTTGTGATGTTTTCATTCTGTGCATGGGTTTTATCTTTATATATCATGGTGATATTATAACAGTATTAAAACGGTAACTTTGATGTTTAAGAATCTATCAACTACACAGAAAAATACATTGAGCAATTATTACTAGGTATAGAGAAGCTATCATAAGCAAAGGTTATGAAAAATACATTGAGCAATGATTACTACGTAGATATGTAGGTACTATTAAATATTCTCTTAAACAGAACATAGTTGTGATGTATGGCGTCTTCTCTATACGTAGTAATAATGGAAAAATAAGTAATTTTTGTAAACTTAAGAAATACAGTTGTTAGTAATCGGATAAGAATTCAAATAATATTTGTACCGGAAGATATAAAGAATACGATAATACGTGGAGATTTATTTATTTAATTTATTACAAGAGTATCGGAAACTACTCGATTTAAAATATTGTTATAGGGAACGTAAATAACTTTTTGTGAGTGGGCATTAATCATGACGTCAAAATGCGAACTGTGAAATATAAACTGCGGAATGGAAGTGAAATGGAATCTATATACTCGAAGGAGTACTGTAGGTAGACGTGAACTATCATCCATCAAAGAAAGATATGACGGTAATACCGACCGTAAAATGTTCATTTCCACCTATTGTTGGCAAAATTAAGTAGGTACAGGATAGCTATATTTTTTTAGCTAAGTATAAATTACTATTGTATTGCATCAGGTAAAGCTTTAAACCTACCAAATAAGACACAATGAAACAGCGGAAGTAGTTTTGTCGACTCGTTACTGGCAAGGACAATATTTAAAAAGGCGGGTTAATAATTTTCAAAAATAGAATTTTACTTCCTTCCGGACCTATGTATGACAAAGACGTATTGTGTAAAAGTCCGAAAAGAATTGGACCCACAATTTAAAGCAACGTAAACAAATTAATGCTGAATGCCTGAGTAGTAGGATGCGATAACAAGCATTATTGCGTACATAATAACGACTCGCCATTTCAATGGTTGCCATAAGAATTGTCGACTCACAAAAACGGAAGGAAGCGCACAGCAATTGAGCTGTAAAAGGGATCGCCGGGTGTTGTACTATGAATAGATATTTCGCCATACGTGTCTTCGGCACGGTTTCGCAGCTGAATATTGTAGCAGGCAGTTTTCGAGTTTTGTAGGGAGGCAAGTGCGTGAGCGACCGTTCGACGCGGGGCTTAACAGCAGCGCGCGGGCGGAGGGGGCCGGGGCCGAGGGGGGGACGGTTTCCGGCTGCGCGGGCGCAGCGTGGGAACGAACGCACCCACCTACGAGACTGCTCCTCAGATTAAATGACGGGCACTAATTAATTTATGTTTGCGGCAAGTAAAAATAGAGATCCGTGCTAGATACTCGGTGGGGAGAGTACGCACTTGAACAACTTGCTTATCTTAGATATAGCCGATGATTTCTGCTGGCGTCTCGTTCTACATTGAACTTAGGCCGTAGAAAGTAGGGACATAAGCTCATTTACGTATCGTTTCAAAACTGCAAAATAACTCTACCATCCTAGCCTAGGTTTACTAATTTGGTGTCCTCTAAACTGTTCATTGAAAATATACCTTCGAATTGTGAATACGATTCTCTTTGTATTTAAAACTAAACATCCGATGAATGCGGCAAGCATTTCGCACAAGTAGTTCACCCTTTGTTCGAGCACGTCGAGAGGCCGGTCGCCAAGCTGGCGGAACACCTGGCCTACCAGATGCTCACCGTTCCATTCAAGCCGGGCTAAATTTTATCAATCGCGGACGCACTTCGCTCTCGAGTCTCGACACCCATTCACCGTTCCTTTTTTATCTTACGACATGTGCATGTGGATTTTATGTGTACGTCGATCACTGCGTCTTTGTTGAAAGGTCTATATTAAAATATGTCTATTTACGTTTATATTACCAGGCACTTTTGTTTGACAAACTTGAAACTGCTGAGGTCTATTAAATGCTAATAAAAATGTATGGTACCACTAAGATACAAAATCAACACAATGATACGCAAGACAAAACTATGAAGCCACAATAGTACCAATATAAAGTTAATATTCTATAAGTAAATATATACTATTCGCGTTTTTGACAATTGGTCTCATAGTAAGAATTGTTCAGAATGACAAACCCAACATAGGTTTCCAAAAGATGACATCTCAAAGTACCCACCCAGTTTACAAGAATTTAAGTCTTCATTTTAATGTATCCTGCTCCATATCTATACAATAACCCCGCTATGGGTTGAGTCCCTAGCAATATCTTAATTATTGGAAACGGTATCTACCCACATTGGTTGAGACTGCAGTAGCTCCCACGGTTCAAACACCGCAATAATTATCAGTAACGCGTGAACCGGCAGTGCTGTGTAGCATCAATGCTTGTAGATATTCCATTAGAGTAACGATAGCAAGTTGTATAGGTACATTGATCATGTTATATGACACTACACAGACAATTCGATCCATTCAAATAATTTGGATCAGTTTTGTCCAAAATGTATGGGTATTTCGTTTTTTTTTTATTAAATGGGCTTGCTTCGGCCACTAACGTGCCCATAAAGGACGATTAACTACGAAGCCTTAGATGGAGCACGCTTACCCATAAGAAAGCTCAGAATATTTTGTAATCTGAGAAACTTATCCACTCTAGCCTTGAAAGTCCCAAGATCGTGTATCCTTCATTATCCCCATAATTTTAAAGGCCTGAAACTTTGTATTCTGAAAATAAAATTGAAGTAAAATCAGCAGTTCCGATTGAAATTGTAGTTTTAGTTATAATTTTGGAACTCTAACGAACTAAAAGTTATTGATATTTTTGAGATGTTGATACAATACAACAACGTTTACAACAGAATCGGCACCTGGGGTCCTTCAAAAAGGGTGTGAAAAGTTTTCTGCAGGGTCGGCAACGCACGAGTGATATAAGCAAGCGTCCATAGGATACGGTAACCGCTTACCATCAGGCGGGCCGTATGCTTGTTTGCATACCACCTTACCTTACCTTAGTTGTATAAAACAAAACAAGAAAAAATGAAGTCTAATTTTAGTTAAACCGATTTGCGTGTAAAGCTAACCTTCGCGTATGAGTCGCATATTATGAATGACTCGTTACTGACTTCATTCATGAAAGCATTATGAAGGAGTGGGAGCATTTGTTACCTGTAATGTCTCTTATACAACGATATTTATGTATCTTATATAATTATAATGGTAAAACTTCATACCATGAAAATTTAACTTGAATACCCATTGATATAGAGCGTAAAATTCCCCTATACAGGTCGTTGTTTTGGTCAGCGACGAGCGACTCAGGGTCGATAATACAAATGATATTGGTGCTAAAAAAATATAAAAAAAATACTTTTTTTTTTAAATAATAATAATTAAAAAAAAAAAATTTTGAAAATCACGTAATAAGCTAAAGTGTAGACATAATACTGAACGGGAGTACGAGGGAGTAAAGGGGTGGGGCGATGGCGGCTTGCGCCTAGCTCTAGTCTGTGCACGTGCCTAGTAACCATACTTTGCGGTAATTTTATTTCAAATTGAATAAGGTATTTCTCAACATATTTACAGTATTTAATGGAATTAAGTCCATTTTTGGGGAATATATATTTTGTACTACCGCTCCTGGGTCGCTTGTCGCCGACCAAAACAACACCCTGTATAGTTTTGAATGAATGAAACAGCTGCAACTAGTGACTACACCAAACTTTAATAGAAAGTCAATTTTGCCACTTTTAGTTTATATGATTCATACAATTTTATTTGAAAATTTTGATGTTTGAAATATAATAATGAATATTTTGTAGCTGTGATTAAAACAGCAAAATGACATATAAACTTACTTGTTGCGAGCTAATACGATAATGTAACCAATAAAACATAAGGCTTGGTACCCACAAGCTATTTTTAAGTTAAATCTCATGAGAATTCAAGCCACGTCTCCCAACGGTTTTATACATCTAAAGTTATCCAAACGTATATAGTACCTAATACCTATGTTATACATGATATAATTAAATGTTATATGTAATGGTAGGTACAAATAGGTAGGTCCAATTTCGACAAAGAGGTCAATCGAAGAATCCAACTCGGCTGGGCAGCGTTCGGGAAGCTACGGCATATCTTCATGTCCCGAATACTTCAGAGTCTGAAGACAAAGGTCTTCAATCAGTACGGGTAGTTAGTGATGACATACGGGACAGATACGTGGTCTTTTACTGCTGTCCGCATAAATAAGCTCAGTCACTCAGCGAGTTATGAAACGAGCTATGCTCGGAATTTCTAGGATTTCTACGAATTTCGTAGGAGAACGAAAACGACGGACATAGCTCGTAGAGTCAGTACGCTGAAGTCACAGAATAATTAATAGTACTAACGTACTGAAGTGGCAATGGGCAGGCCACATCGCTCGAAGAGCCGATAACCGCTGGGGAAGAAAGGTTCTCGAGTGGCGACCACGTACTGGAAAGCGCCGAGCGAGACGCCCTCCCATCAGGTGGACCGACGACCTGGTCAGAGTCGCTGGGCACAGCTGGATGCAAGCGGCCCAAAACCATTCGAAGTGGAAGTCAATGGGGGAGGCCTATGTTCAGCAGTGGACATCCATAGGCTGATATGATGATGATGATGTAATGTTAAACACTGCCCAAGATAGGGCTGTATCTCTCCCAATTACTATAGGTGTAACGGAATGGGTATATCTATCCGAAAGTGGTGAAGACTACATCAGCAGGGCTATTTTAAAACGTCGGATTCGATATCGGAAACGGATTCAAAAAATTCCGTGACGAATTTAAGCAATTGCTGTTTTAATTTCCGAAAACTTCTCGATGAATCGAATTGATATTTTCGTAAAGAAACATGAAAAATATTTGAAAATCGCCTCGGTAGTTTTTGAATCCATTTCCGATATCGAATCCGAGCGTTTTAAAATAGCCCTGCAGGTCTCTCTATAAAAAGTTTCAGCTCAAAACAAGTTTATTGAATTAAAATCATAACCAACGTGGCACCGCTCAATAAGCTGAAACGGAGACGCTTCGTTCGCTCGGTCAATAATTTTATTATATAGTGAATTTATAGTCAAAAATGAAAAGGTAACTGGCACAAATAAATCAATTAACAGAATTGGTTTATAAAATCCCTGGCCAATTACTATGATTATGAAACTAGATCCAGCGATATCATCAATATAGAGTCATTTGTGTGAAGAGAAAATGTATAATTATAGGCTTTATAAAATAAAATATACGATGCAATGTAATGTGGTTTTGCATGGAATACCTAAACGGCCAAGCCACATATTTTGACTAATAAAGGTGTAGAGTTTGTGAAGTTAGGTCTTGTAGAGTTAAATTGGCTCTACATGAGATCTGATAACTTTATAACAGTGTGAGCAGTGGTCACGCATTGGCAACATTTTACATGAAAATATTTTTGGTGGGATTATATTTCTTGACACATGATTTCTTTACTTTAACGACACACGTAACCCTAGCTACAAGTTAAGAATACCAAATAAGCGTATGAGAACATAAATGATTGAAATATGTCATTTAACACGCACAAACATTATCGATGTGCCTTAAATGTTCTTATCTGCTATTCAAATTCAAATTCAAAAAGCATTTATTCAATTTAGGCCCTGATAGGGCACTTGTGAACGTTAACAAATGGCTCTACACCGGTTCCAAATACAACTTGAACTGAGAAGACTCCGGCAAGAAACTCAGCAAGTCTTTTTTTTTTTAAATATGTAAATAGAAGTATTACAATTACAAAATATATATAACAATAGCCTGCGAAGCGAACAATTCATTCAAATGCATTCTTGTCATCTACAAAATCAGAAACTTTATAGTACCCTTTCGTGCATAACTTTTGTTTAACTATCTTTTAATGAATCGAAAAAAAATTACGAGACTCGGCATTCAATTTGCGGTTTCGTTTTAATTTTAATTGATCATCAATTATTTTCTGGTAGGTAAAAAGTTGTTGTATTTATTTAAATCGAGTTTTCAAGTATTTTTTAAGAATGGTAACTTCATATCTTTTTAGATAAATTATTACCTTCCGCTTTTAAAAACAAACGTATCTGAAGCCAAATGAAATTGTACGTGTTCGTATCTGACTTAATTCCACAGATATAAATAAATCTAATAAATAGATGACGCAAGTGCTACTTCGCGTGCCAAAAGGGAGAGTAATGCTCTTCTTTTGAAACCGTTTTGCGCGGACAGACATAAGGGTCCGTCTTCTCTCGGAGAGAAGAGCATAATTTGATACTACGCGTTTAAAAATAGAGTTTAAGATCATTATTATTATTATTGATGTGTAGCGAGGGATGTGTTTAGCTGACTAATGGATCTCTTATTACTACTATAGCTCTAAAGCGCTCTTGTGACTTTATGGTAGGTAGAAAAAAAGTGGCACGCTTGGTTTTCATACGGACGGATGGAGGGACTTGCGTTTTCTATTGAGATTTATTTCTGTGCTCAATTCATATATTTTTTTGCCTCAATAACGTGTTCTCGAAAATAAAGACTGAGGCAAATGAAGTCTATAAAAAACCTTGAAATGTCCTGACTAAACTAATACAAATACATGCTTCCAAAGTAACCCAAAATAAAATAGTTATGTTAATGTCACAGCAACGTCACACAAAAATACCCTCCCCTCGATTCATTCATATCCTGAACTCATTCATTCGATATAAACCGACCAAGTGAAAAATCATTATGAGGTGTTTTATTTTATTAAAGACAGCGTACTTGTTAGTTGTCGTTTTATATTCATTCATGAATTAGACGGTTACGGTTAGTTCCGTTTGGAATTCTCCCACGCTTGCATGAATGGGACGCGATGCCAAGTGCGTTCGCGCACGACTCAAGGAGGGAAAGAAAGAAAGGGGCGCGTCACTTCCGGAGTAGCGCTACGCGTATGGCGGTACTTCCGGTCGTCCGCTGTCACCGGATACGTATGTTCCCTGTTCGCATCAATTATTATTTCCTTCTTAATGTTTCCTTTTTAAAAGGGCGGTTAGGATTTAAATGTGTGTGGAACGTTATTTCTAAATTAATGTTATTTTCTTTATATTAAGTATGAGTTTCTGAAAAATATATACTACTAAAGATCGATTAGGGCTGATTTTCATATGAAATTGATTGAATCGAATTTTAAATGATTTTTCGAACAGTTTTTGAATAGACTTTTCAGTAGAATATCTAATCCCAAGTTTATGAAAGATGAGTTGATGAAACCCAAAGCTGATGAGCTGCTCTTTCAGCGAATAAACTACCTCTCTTAAGTTGATTGTTAATTTGTTAAAACTGGCTAATCTAAAGAACTACCAGTCGGATTCGAAAAATTCATTCATTAATTGGAAGCTACATTATCCCCGAGTATTAGGTTACTTTTGATACAGGTAACGTGGGGGAAACCGCGCAACTAGTATATTATACCAAAATCTAAGTGATTGTAAAATAGGCTGTTAATATTAAAGACATAAAGTAGTTGTATGATAATGAAAATCGGTTTGAAAGAAAAATCTATTTTTTTATGGAATCTCTCTGCCGACACACGCCTCTTTCACAGGCAATTGTTTTGATTCCAGTCAGAGAGTTGCGAATTTGCTGTCCTTGTCGCACAATTCCAGGATTAGCGTGTGTGATAAGGATAGGTAACGGAAGTGGAATAAGAATAGAGACGGGGATCATTCATTGATGTTTCTGACTCCGTCGTGAATGGATAAAATACAACGGCCCTAGTAAGTTTAGATTACGCTGTTGTTTTTTTTTCAAGTTTTCTGATTGGTTATGGCATAGAGTAAATACAAGTAAATAATATACTACGTACAAGTTATGGTTATGTAATCTAATAATCTTATTTGATGGATTACTATAAGATTTATACTAGATGAACTTATGACCGAGACGGTGATATAAATGATCATAAAAAAATAGCTGAATGATTGAGGAATATTCATACTAATTAAGTCTCAATAGTTGGGATTATGTTTTAAATAGTTTACTGATATCTCTACTATACTAAGTAATATAATAAAGCGGAATAGTTTTTTTGTTTGTTTAAACGGGCTAATCTATGGAACTACCCAGTTGAAAAATTCTTTTACTAATAGTCTATGATAATAAACTCGAGGATAATGTAGCTTCACATTATTTGCGAGTATTATAGACTTTTATCCCAGGAATGCGGGTAAAACCGCGCGGGACAGCTAGCTTACCTAATAAATATGATTAACTTCAGTGTATATTTTAGTTTCCTTAGCAATCATTTTATCTGTAGACGAATTCAAGTTTCACTATAGATGCTAAATATACACAATTCTACAACAAAAGTTAATATCTTCATCACGTGACGTCTAAGGTCGATCGGTTTCTAGGGTTCTTACCACGTCATTTATTGACGCATCGTGTTTCCCAAACCACAGTTCACTCAAATTTAAGCCTTAAGTACCGTACCATAGAGTGCAGAAATTGATATTTAGGTAGCTGGGATATGTTGGTAGAATGTGACGTAACCCGAGCATCCCGGCGTTCATTGAGTTGTCATGGCCCCACTCACCCCTCTTCATCTTGTTAATTACTCTCCCTCGCCCACTATTCCCGTGACGTCACAGGCAATTTATCACTGCAAATAAAAATCCATTTTCTAGATTAGAGATCTGTTTAATGTTTCTGCTAGGGATAAAAACTGATAAATTGTAATTTGATTGAATGAAGACATTTTCAGTTTTCATATGAAGATAAATTTCAACAATTTCTCTTATTATAAACTACAATTAAGCTACTACTTAAGTAGGTATAGGAAAGCAGGTATTTAACCCCACGAATATCGTATTAGTTTCATAATAAATTATTTTATTTGATGAATGTATTTTAGAATATTTTGTTCAATTATTTTGTAAATTAATAGATGATTTACCAGCAATTCAAATTGGATCAAATGCGTTAGCTTATATTTCAATTAAGCAAATAAAGCAGCATGATAGTTTCACAAACATTTCTCGTCTTACGCTCACGTTTCCTGGCAAGGACGACGTGTAATTTAAAGCTTACACCATATACTTACAACTAGATCATATAATATTACTTGAACGGCACAAAATATAAGAGTTGTGAATGAAACAGTGCGCGTCCGGCGAGCAGCGAGCGGCGCGAATGGGAGCGGAAGCCCGCGGTTAGTCCACTTCCTGTTTCCTGCAGGGCCGAGATCGTCGCACGCGCAGCCGAGCGCGCCCGACCGTGGCCGATCGAGCCCGAACACATACGACTCGCTACGATGCTAGCCGAATGCACTGACACACTACATAACATACATTTTACCACAGTGTGTGTATCCTGGAAAATTGAAAATTCAAACCGAACTTTAATCGGGCGTCAGGAAAATAATATAAAACCGGTAAAGTTTATTTGATTAAGAACCTTTATATGGCAACGTTAAAAATTGTTTTGCACAATAACAGCCTTATAAAAAATAAACATTACATAATTCGATTAGCGAATACTTTCAACATCTCCGTTAATCAAATACTAACAACTTTTTTCAAATTATGCGTCACAGTCACATGGCTGGTATAGCGCGCGACACGCACATTAATTGCCCAAATGCGAATAACATTTTATTATAGTGAGGTAGTGTAGTGCGGATTCGCCCACGCAGGCAGCCGCCCACGCATCGCCCACGCGTCCCTCCCGCTTCATCCTCCGCTTGATCTCTCCGACGGACGTAGTAGCGTAGGCTCGTATCATGGCCACTAGATTACATATCGTGTAGAGCGGACACTCCTTCCTTTCTGGATAAGCATTTTGTGTCATTACACAGTAGTCATAGTCGTGAGGAGTCGTATCCACCCTGTATATCGAATGAAATAAATCCACAATCTATTTATTTTGCAATAAAATGATTCCTATATATTCGAACCTACTAATTTACAAAAAAAACATATCTAAAAAGGTAATAGCATATTTTCTAATAACATATTTGTACACGCGGGTGTTCAGCAGGGATGTCTTCTAATACCTCTCTTTTTAATCTTTTTAATTGTCTACAATGGCCTTAGGTATTCTATTCCAAGGCAAGAAGCAGATTCTAAAAAATTACACCCAGAAAGTCTACAAATTCAATATGCAAATTACTTCGAAATTATCAATAATAATTATTATTAATGAATCTAACATTGGTGTTAGATTCAGCCGCTTTTCAGCCGGTTTGTTAGCAAACCTAGCGAAACTGTTGCAGCCATAGAATTATAACATCGCTGATGCACTAATATAAACGATCCAAGCACAGAGCAGAGTCCCGTGCGCTTATGGAGTCTGTTGAGCAAGTAGGTGCCTCTTTTTCAATTCTCTGTGGATCCCAGCATCCTATCGAAACGAAAATCATTCGAAAAACTTGGAGTAGGTAGTAGAACAGTTAGAACAGCCGAGATACTCTGTACGCCCAGTGTATTCAGGAGACATTGAAATATACTTAAATATATTTTTTGTACGAGTTGAGAACTCTTGGTAGAGATATTTAGTTCCCTGATGTACATCTCGCTTCATTCTATATATACTTACTTCATTATTAACTGTATACGCTTTTTATTTATATTTGTCTTTTCTTCAATGACCTTGCCTATGTTATTCTTATTCATACTATTTTGCTCATTTAGCTAAATCCTTTTCAATACCACTTCTTGCCAATAACACATACTGCCAAAGCATGTACAAACACCATCTGATGCATCTGTTGTTATAATGATCTTTGCCTCAATCCTTCATATAAAGCCCAAGACCAGTCGACTCAATTGCGCCAACACGAGTTGTTTCGAGACTTACACGCTGAATTAATTAGATTGTATACCACAGGCTGGCTGTCATTATTGTAGTTTTGCCTCTCATTAATATTTGTAATGATACAACATCATTAACCCAGTCCAGACTAGCTTAAGACGCATTTTGGCACAGAAAATAGACAGGTATTGATAGAAGATACTTGTTTACAAGAAATAAAACTAAAAATAAATACATAGTTACATAATCATTTTATCTCATTGTAAATCCGTGTAATGTAGATACTACAAATCTTGACGTCATTATACTGTCAGACGTATTTTAAAAACAATGTAATTTCAAATGTCAAATCTAAGATTAGATTCTCAGATTTAAAAGTTCAGATGCCTAGTATTGAATTAAAAATATTGTTTAGTAAAATGTACAAACCATAAAAAAATGTAATTGCCTCGCGCAGTTGTGTAAACAGTGTTATTACGCGAGCTATGTCACAGGATATAAGTAATTATGAAATCGTGTCGAGTTACCATAATTCGAGTCGAAACTTAAAAAGAAGGGCGGAGAAACGTAGGGGGTGACGTAACTCCCCATCCCCTGTCCACCCGCCGCCATTCATGAGGTTGGCAAATAGATATCCGGTTATCGGAATTTACGATAAGCATGTGGGAATATTAGCATTTACATATTCAAGAGATGCTACTGTCGACATCATAGTAATATTTTTATACATAGGCATGGATCAAAATGGGAACCGTCATCTGGATCTCTGTCTCATACATTCACAACCTACCTACTCACGTCCAAATTTGATTATATCGAAGGATTATATAGACTAGAGAAATAAAAAATGGACAAAAGAACGAAGTTTAAAACTGCATCGCACTTTCAGCACAAATATACGTTACTTTGCTTGTTTACTAGCCAGACATAAGTTTATTTCCATGACGGACCTTCCTTCAGGAACCTAAGCAACCTCTTTATAACCGGTTGTGAAATGAGCTTCCCGCCCTGGTTTTTCTAAAGGAGTTCAGCATGGGGTTCGTAACGTTTATACCGGTATGAATTTATTCCATGGCCGGGCCATATGTCACATTTGCCACCTAAAAAAAACGATTTTCTGACACAAAAGTAGTAAACAACGTCAATGGCGGGCGAATGACATCATACAAAACAAAATAGTGAAACCAAATACTGAAAAACATAATTAAATTAAAGCACCATGTCGATTGACGAAACTTTAGCAATTCTAAAATAGCTATTTCAGAGATGTGACGTAGAAAGCAATTGCGTAGTTGGTTGTAGCAACAAAAAAACAATCTTTAATCATTCAAAATATTTTCGTTTCAGAGATTTTTTTTCTAGCATACCTACCTGCGGCCCACCCGCATGTTTATTTTTGTCTGTAAATTGTGACATCAAAACGGTCACTGAGCTCAATAATTGAGTTACAGCGCAATGACACGTTCATAGCTTCAAACTTTCCGCACCGTACCCTAGGACCCTAGGTATCCGTGAAAACATATCAAAACCCGTGCACTTTTCGAGTAAGGATACAGACAGTCAGCGAGACGTTGAGTTTTATATTTATGGAAGTATTCGAAAGGTAGTGTGGGTGACGTGGGTGTTTGTTACTCACGCCCTAATGACCGAATTTGGATGAAGATTGGCACACGCAAGAATAAAAGATAGATTGGATACCGGATCACTCGAAGCCGACCAAAACCGCGAGGCCTAAGCTAGTGAATAGAAATATTCAATAAAAGACGTAGGTATTTATAGTAATTTGCGATAGATTTTGGGAAATCCTCGAAAACTGAAAAGTTAAAGGGCGGTGGAGGCAGTGGTATGAGAAGGGGGCGCGCGTGGGCCGCACCGCTCCGCTCCAGTATGAATGAACTCCGCTCCGCGGCGACGTCACTAGAGCCAACTGCCCTGCTTTAATGTAAATTTCATCAAGGACTATGATCAATACAGTCGCACTTTGAGAGTGCATCGAGTTCGCAAAGGTTACGGCTATAAAGGTTACTGTCGAAAATGATTATAAGAATTTTACTTCTGCTCTGCGGTTTACCCTTGTCTCAGACTGTTTTTGAAGTAGAGCCCCAAAAAAAATATTTAAAATATGCATTTTATTCCCCTGGGCTTGGACTTGTGTAATTTATGACCAACTTACTTACCATCAAAAATAGCAAAAAACATCTCGCGAAAAAAACATTTTTTAACAATAAGATACCTTTTTCTAGTTCTGCGATTCTGGACGATGTCACATACAAAAGCTTTAAACTAACATCTTTCTTGTTGCATATAGTGATCACAACACAAATAAATCCATTCCTTTTGGAAGCATCTACAGATTTGTTTAAATTATCTCAATCCGCAAACAAGGTCTACATTGTTACTCTGGATACCGGATGTGGGAGCGCGGTTCATATCTCGACATCGGTCCGTGTCCGGTCTGCAGCCGGACGGCGGACGGACGCGCGTCCGGTTTGTACGGTCACATCCTATTACCCTGGAATTTACACTCTGTATTGTGACGCGTAGCTAAAATTGCTAACAATTACGTGCTCGCTCAGGTAGAAGATTTCGCAGAAGCACTTTAGGATAAATACTAGCTTTGCCCCGTGATCCCCTCTTATATCTTTAGTGGATGCCAACGTTATATGAGAAGCCACTGTACAAAATATCAATTTTCTAGACTCTGCTCATCATCAACATAACCATCCTCAAGAATAGTGCTTTCAAATTCAAAAATATTTTTTCAAATCCTACTGGTAGTTGCTGAGATTAGCGCGATCAAACAAAGAAACAACTCATTAGCTTTATTATATTTATTATTACTAGTTGCGCCCCTCGGTTTCACCTGCGTACCCGAGGGATATCCTACCCTTATCCTACCTTACCCTATAGTTAAGTTTTCTTAAATTTTCTAATTTTCTACGCAACGTTCTTAATTTCCAAACTAAAGAAAAAGATGGATGAAATTTATATACAATAATAGAGATTAGTATAAATATTATTACGTGTTATTTATCGAATTACTTAGAACTAAGAAAAAAGAAATATTTGATGACTTAATATCTGTTGAAAAAGAAAAAATGACGGATCCTACTCATACTCAGTAGATACATTTGTGACTAATTTAGATCAGTGATTATTAAAAAAAAATTAATCTGACAAAACACAAGCAAAACCGCGAGAACAACTAAAGTAAATATGAATGAAAATACAGTAGTACATATCATTGACAAAACATTCTGATAGAGACTTGATAGAGACTCGTAGACAACGGGTTTTGTAACGCGAGTCCTTCCTGTGCCGACACTCGATATTATATGTAATGCAATACTTCGTTACATTTACACAATAATTATTGAAAACCAATGTATTAATTATATAGTAGGCATTTTTATGTGGCCTAGAAAGGTTGTAAAGTGGATATTGCATGAATTTAAGTGATTAAAAGTATGCAGATTTCAATGGATGAAGATATCACTTGGGAAAAATCTTCTCAAACTTGTTAAAGAACCTTTTTCAAGGAGCATGCATAGTAGGTATCTGATGATGAGCTATAGAACTTGACAGTCAAGTCCAAACATTTTATATGTATACGATAAACAGAGACATAAAACGCGACAAAAATAACTGTTGGTGATTTGTATGGGAATAAATAAAAAAAAAATAACCGACTTCAAACTAACGTATGAAATAAAGACGTAGAAAGGATATCTAATCTGTCACCGTTTTGAAGTCAAATAACTTAATTTAACGTAAGTCAGATTATTGCGTACACAGTGAACTTATCACATTAGCAGTAATTCTAACACAAAGTCATTACGCGTACTAAGAACAAGACAAGTAGTGATTAGTCAACATTCTGGTCAACAATTAGGGCCAAAGATATGGTTATAAGCGACACTTAGCCCGGAGCCGGTACAGCTTTCCCATCAATGTATCAATTCGTTTCTGAACTACATTCTACTCCACTATAAAGAATGATAAACTGTGCGCTACCTTAATTGCTTACCGGTTTCAGAGTGGATGGATATATCATATTTATATTCTAGGCCTTTAGAATAACAAATCTAGGTAGGGGTGGTATGTTTATTGTCTAGATTTTGTAAATAAAATAGAAATTCGCGGGTATCTAGTGTTAGCTACCGGTCATTAATAAGTATTTATATTGGATGAATCTGCAATCAAAGTGCTCACTCACAGAAATAACGTGTACAATTATTTATGGTCGACAGAATGACTGCTCATTTAATTGGACATAATGATTAATTATTATGAATTCTTTATTCAACTTAAATATTCTAATTTATATTTTAATGCAGAATTTAAACATTTATAATAATAAGTATTTATTTTACTTTAGTTTGGTAAAGGATGACAATTGTCCGGCAAAACGCCATTTTGTTGTCTACCGTCACAATTTAGTTTATAAAGGCAGTATATGCCTGTGCCAGGGGCATTCGTTGTCCTGCAGTCGTCTTGTTAACATCAAGTGCTAAAACGTGATTATGTGATATATGGCAAATATAAGAATTGTGAGTACATTCTGTTATTTATTAGCAATTACTTTGTTGTGGCATTACAATATAATATTATATTATATTGTTTATGTATTCAAATGCTTAACGCTTGGCTGATTGTATAAATTATATGAAAATAATAAACGAGATCATAGAATTAAATAAATACATTTGGATATATTAAACATATCTCATATATAAAAGTAGTTTCATTAACATATCAGAAGCGAGATGACTACCGCATAGACCCACACAAGTGACTTTTAAAATATAATTACGCGTTAAATGTGTGTATTTAATAAATATTTATTATTCTTTTTTATTTGCTATGATGATTTACTACAATTAATGTCTTGAAAATCCCTCACATCTATTATAGCATTCTTTTCTTGGAAGCAATAAGTGCTACCGCTTTATTGTTTTTTTGTTGTGAGTGATCTACCTGCCTACTACGACTAACTTGTGGTAACGGTTTACTACGCGATCAATATTTTGTGTTTCAGTGGATCGAAAACGGGGTGATGTATTATGGTCGGGGGCTTGCCCAATCGAACGGTGCAACCAATCGCCGCGAACCTACTCGAGCTACGACGATTGCAACCAAAAGCCCGCAGCCGGGTTGATTGCCGCCGCTTGGGCGGCCAGGTCAACCGCTTGCGCAGCCGTGCCGAGCGCCGCTCCCGCATTCGTGTTGAGCGCCGCCCGCGCAGTCGTGCTGAGCGCCGCTCGCGCAGTCGTGCTGAGCGCCGCTCGCGCAGTCGTGCTGAGCGCCGCTCGCGCAGTCGTGCTGAGCGCCGCTCGCGCAGTCGTGCTGAGCGCCGCTCGCGCAGTCGTGCTGAGCGCCGCTCGCGCAGTCGTGCTGAGCGCCAGTCGCGCAGCCGTGCCGAGCACCGCTCGCACGCCCGAGCTGGCCGTCGCTCGTGCAGCCAAGCAAGCCACTGCACGTGCTCCCGAGCCGCTCACACTGTCAAGTTGAATGCCGCTCACGCAGCCGAGCCAGACAGGACAACCAGACATTGGGTATGTGCGTGCGATGTTCCTCTTCTTTTACAAGGTTTTCATCGCTCGAGTCTTTATCTTGGAAGTGTATCTTGTCTATAACTGTGCGATGTCCCGGCTCGTCACAGCGTCGTCATCTTCAGAATGGGGGTCTTCCTGCCAGGGACGTGGAGGTGATTTCTGGACGGTATTCGGTTATCCACTTTGTGAATGGTATGCCACCGTTCAATGCTTTCGAATGGTTACGGCTTATGAGATAATTTGCCGTAGCTACTACTTCTGCTTTTTAGAGCTTTTTGGGGGCATTTGCTTTAATCAAAAGGCTTTAGCTTTATCTTGCAAGGATTTGTTCTTCCTCTCGCTGATGCCATTTTGTTGTGGGGTGTAAATTGTGATCAATTCTCTTTGGATGCCATGCAGTTTGAGGAAGCCGTCAAACTCCTTGTTACTTGGTATTCAGTGCCATTGTCAGATTGCCTAGGTATTTTATTTTTTTATTATGGAACGTCTCGACTTCGTATTTATATTATTTGAAAATCGTCAATACGTCAACTCTTTTTTTCATGAAATAGATGTGGCAGTATCGGTTAAAATCATATATAAATATGACCAAATATCTGGAGCCTGCTAGTGTCTCACATTCAAAAGGTCCACAGACGCCACTGTGAATTATTTCAAGCACTTGCGTTCTGATGAAAACATCATGTCTTGTGAAAGGTAATCTTGACAGCTTGTCTTTAATGCAGGTTTCCAACTTTTCGAAGTTCCAGTTCAAACAGTACATAAAGTCGTTTTTAGCCATCCTGATCAGGTCCTTTCCATTTATATGGCCAAGTTTACGATGCCATTTCATGATATAGTCTTTTCTCCTTTTGGTGGCTAGTTTGCAGTTCTAACCATCGACAGAGTGCCAACCGCATATATATTATATCTCTGGTGCCACCTATCGTGGGCATCGTAGCTCAGAACAAGCTCATCCGATACAAATTCAAATTCAAAAACCGTGTGTTCAGTTTGGGGCCTGATAAGGCACTTACACACACACGAATGTTACAGTTGATTCTGCCACCGGCTCGTGACACACTTGAACTTGGGAGTCAGTGTTCAATATTAATGTAACAAATACATACATAACTTTTGTGTGTGCATGTATTGATCAAATATTTGTGTTTTTATGAATACATTAATATTATTTATTAATATTCGAAGGTTTTAGATTGGGTTGACTGAATCTGATATATTTATTCTTTTTTTACTCTCATTGAGCAATAAATTATTAAAATTAAACCAATCAACCACTACTGAAAGAGCATTGTTCACATCGTCAGAATTAAAATCATGTCTATTCGCTTTGTAAAGAAGTGAAGTGTCACCAGCATCAGTTGTTCAGCGACCCCTAGTAAAATCAAATTTTTACTGTGATGCAGACTGTTACTATTGAAATGTAACATCAATTGATTAAGTATAATTTTCTCAAAATGTTTACTAAATGTGGTTAGTATAGAAATTGGTCTAAATATGTGGGGTCTGATGTACTCCGTCGAGGTTTTATTTATATTAAGGAAAAATAACAAATAGATTACAACCAGTACTAAATGAATAACAATAACAAATATTTAAAGCCACTACCTTTAACATTTTAGAACTAAGCTCACATGAATTAATATAAGTAAACAAAACAAACAAACAAGGGAACGACTTTACTATTAGATTAGGAAACACACCACAATCTATACAATTATTAAAAATAACAGCCAAATTCGGCGCAATACAATCAATTATATAATTAACAATTTTAACGGAGAATCCCCATAGACCAACAGTATTTTTCAGATCTATTGATTTAAGTCACTAGACCTAATAAGGAAAACATTAGAATCAACTGTACATTGTGTAACATATTCGATCCGATTCAATGAATTTATCGATAACCATGAGTCTTAAGTCATGATTACGTTATTTGACCTATCCAGTTTCACTGTTTATAATTTTCCAAGTCATCTTGATTTTATCCTGGCTACATTTAATTCCTCAAGTGCATTGATTTAGCCGTTATACAAATACGTTTAAATATTCGAGAATAATTTCTAACAGTCCTGAAAAACAGCATTATGGATTATACTGTTACCCATATAATTTTGAACAATTTTAGCCTACTTCTATGAATACCTACCATCGCCAAGTTATTGACAACCGTTTATATCTTTTGTTTAACGGTTTTACGTGTAAATACTGAATTTTACTAATTTTTAGTTAAATTTAAAATTGAGTTATGAAGTTCATTCGCATTATTATCATAAGGATCTCAGGTAACACTCCTCTTACGACATTAAAACAGCCATAACTGTATATCACGGTTGGTATGGGCTTTTACTATAGGGTAACTCTACAAATGTTTGCAAAACTTTTATTGTAAAAAAAAAAAAATGTATTTGTGCAATATGTAGAGTCGGTCCACTTGAATCGTGCAGACCTCTATTAAAAAAAAAAAAAAAACCTTCTCACCCTTGCTTGCTCTTACATCTTTCAAGCTGGCGTTTTTGTAAAAGAGAACTTACATTTATATAGTCAGTGTAACGATAACGAAAATAGTAAGTTACGAAAGCGAGAACCTACTAGAATTATAATACCTATTTGTAGGACTATATTTTACCAGAAAAACTGTTATTTTATGACTATCAAGATATTTAATAATATTCCAAAAGACATAAGAGAGTGGTTGAGTGAGAAGTGTTATTATAGCCTGAATGAATTTTTTGTTAATTATATTTTTTTTTTATTCATAATTTGTAATTTGTCAACATGAATTAATTTATTTATAATTCTATATTGTTTAGACATCCTAAGGTTTAATTAGTTTTGTATATTTGAATGCCTACATTGTGTTAAGGCGAATCATGCAGATCTATTTTATGAACACTTGACATCTTAATGTACCTATTGATTATGTTATGTGAGGTCACAAAACACAAAACGGATGGCCGAATCTGTTAGCTACCGGTCATTAATAAGTATTTATATTGGATGAATCTGCAATCAAAGTGCTCACTCACAGAAATAACGTGTACAATTATTTATGGTCGACAGAATGACTGCTCATTTAATTGGACATAATGATTAATTATTATGAATTCTTTATTCAACTTAAATATTCTAATTTATATTTTAATGCAGAATTTAAACATTTATAATAATAAGTATTTATTTTACTTTAGTTTGGTAAAGGATGACAATTGTCCGGCAAAACGCCATTTTGTTGTCTACCGTCACAATTTAGTTTATAAAGGCAGTATATGCCTGTGCCAGGGGCATTCGTTGTCCTGCAGTCGTCTTGTTAACATCAAGTGCTAAAACGTGATTATGTGATATATGGCAAATATAAGAATTGTGAGTACATTCTGTTATTTATTAGCAATTACTTTGTTGTGGCATTACAATATAATATTATATTATATTGTTTATGTATTCAAATGCTTAACGCTTGGCTGATTGTATAAATTATATGAAAATAATAAACGAGATCATAGAATTAAATAAATACATTTGGATATATTAAACATATCTCATATATAAAAGTAGTTTCATTAACACTAGTTTTACAGAAATCAACAGGAAAATTATTGTTCTATTATAATTTACAATAATTGATGGGAATCTGCATGATAGATGCAAGTAGCTTAAAGGTAAGTATATAAACGTTTTTATCCGTTTATTTGTATCTTATGTCAACATAGAATATAAGCAATTTGTTGGTTGTGTCATATTCCAATAGCTACACAGCGAGAGGTTCGTACCAATTTACAGATAGTTTGCCGCTTACCTTCTGCGCAATGATTTTGTAACACCGCCCGCGTCCGCGCCGCGTGGTAGCATGAGCTACAAATGATTAACTAATAAGATAAAATTAAGCTTGAGGTAATTGGTATGGCTTTAAGTATACTTGGTAGCAATAAACAGAAAATATTATTTAATACATATACCTAAATATATAACTTTACCTAGGTACATAGCCACTGCTTTGCTCTACTATTTCGGAAAAACAATTTTTGACCACTTCTTTTTTATCAGTAAATATTTCCTATTTTTGTCAATGTTAGTCAAGCTATGTATGGGACATAATTCAATTCAAGTTAAATACTTAGCAACTCGATGTACCTACTTGAAAATCTTGTTCCAGTAGCATCTTGGCAAAAACTAGATATCTAGTCGAAGTTAGGATGACAAAATCAATGGAATAGTATAAATTGATGGCTCCCACGAATCAGTCTCGATAAAAACTAGTTCGCTCCAAGCACCGATGTGATTCCATTGAACGAGTGACAATTGCGTTCTTCGTACTCGCCACTCGCGCTCTCCTAGCTACTTTCGATTCTAAACCTATTATTTTAAACTAAAACGCGATAGTAACGTTTACTTACGTCAATTCTTTACACTCGGGGTACTGTACTTATATTTATGAATCCTATATTATTCAAACGAGCAAAATTTTTATTTCTTATGTTTTGAGATCTCGAAAACGGCTCTAACGACATATGGTGGTTTTTGGGGACGAAAAATCGATCTAGCTAGGTCTCTCTCATCTGAGATCAGTAATTTCACTGCAGCATGTACATAAGCGATAGCCCTACGTTAGAATTCCGTCTCGTGGGTCGAAACATTAGATAGATTGACGAAACATGGTTGGTTGGAGAAATAGACCGCATTTACGCGTAATAAATGACAGGGCTGGTATTTAATATATTACCTATGATAGCTATATGTATGTATGACTATAATAATACACAGGCGAAGCAGTGCAGCGTGCGGACAGTGGACCTAACTGATCCGAAGTGGGAGTGGGTTTACGTGGGGAGAGACGCGGGCGCCGACAACCAGGGCGCTTTTTAGGGTTCCTTAGTTAACATGGAACCCCCATCATGAATAATAGTACATTATGATACATGTTTGCAAAGTTGGTTATTAACACTCGATGCGGTATTAAGCGCGTGAGCCGAGAGTGTAATAATCAATGCACACGCGTGTCATACGACGTTTTTCAACACACTTGCGAGTAAAAAACAACCTTGAATTTTTTTAAGTAGATTTTTTGATAATTATCAACCACACAAAGAGATCGTTAACAAATATGGCGCGCAAGTTTTCTTTTTTGACAGCTTTGAGCTGTCAAACTATTTTACCCGTTCAAAATAAGAATGCATGGTCTACACACATATCACTTGCAGTGAGGTTTTTACTTTACATTACAATGTAATGTAATGTAAAGTAAAAAGCCTTAGTGCGTAATAAGCTGCATTAAGATACTAAAACCGGTACAATAAATGTCACTTTACGAGCGAGTGTGTTGAAAAAAATATTACGATAGGGACCTTCATTTATTCCGATTTATGTGATACCTCCCCTACTAAAGTGGGGATAAATTTATTTTCTCATTTATCCCATGGTGTGGGATATAGTTGGATAGGTCATTCAAAATATTGTGGGTTTATGAAAACCATTGTTCGTCCCTCTTCACCGCCCACTATAGTAATAGTCGACCAACTAAAAATAACATATACTATAGTGTATTTCAAATAACATGAGTTCGGTGACACATGGTATTTTATTAAATTTCTCAATGCTTAATGTTCATTTCGATATAATAAAGGTATACTATGATAGAGCTAGGTTTTACGAAATATTGTGAATATTATTTCAGAGTAATCAAATGGAATTTCACTAGATATTGGTAAAAAACCCTTGACCTTGACGACTCATCCTATGTGAAATAGAGTATAACTTACAAACTCCATTGTAAATTACTTAGATGAAGGTGTTAGTAGTGTAAAATAGGTAGTAAATATAAAAGTTTATGAACCATATAAAATTATCATAACATAATTCCTATTTAGGTTCGAATAACGCATTGGAGTGGGCGGCGCCTGGCGGTACGGGGCTGTTCATATATAAAAAAGTCCCCTTCCAAGTCCCCATATTGTGACGGGCAACTTCGGCAACGGAACCCTACACTGCACGTGGCCCGACACGCACTTAGCCGGTTTTTTATCTGTTTTTCGACGCATGACCCGATGACCGTAGTTTGCAACGTCGCCAATTTGTACGAGATATCGAGCCGACTCCTGCGCAAGATAAACTCACTGCCCACCCGCCAGACTGGGTTTGACACTAAAAACTCATCATTATCTCTCCAAAAGTGAGTTTTGCGCATCGTGTAACCGAAGGCGATGATGTCATCAGAATTATTCTTCAGCGAGTTTGGATTGCTGAATTGATTACAAATGAGGCATTTATTTTCATTAATGTTTTTAATCCAATTTTTTTTTATACCACTAAGGTGGCAAACAAGCATACGGCCCGCCTGATGGTAAGCAGTTACCGTAGCCTATGGACGCTTGCAACATCAGGGCAGGGGTTCACTCGCGCGTTGCCGACCCTATCCTCATTTACTTATATAAAGTTACTAGCATTCCGCCCCGTGATTTCACCCGCGCCCCCTTCTTTACTGGAACTACTTCTTAAGGAATGGAATTTGCAAAAATACTTTCAATAGAACCAACCAATGCGTACCAACTTATAAGTTAATCGAGACTCGCAGTAAAATCCTACCCTTAAAACATAAAAACCCCTTTTTATCGAATCGAGGGTCGAATTTCGAGGAACCCAAAAACACGTGTTTCTTTTTGTCTATCCGAAGTTACCGAATTTCAATTTTTTCGGACCGCGCGGTATGTTTTATTTAGGTAAGTAATCGTGCTAAGTTTCAAGTTTATAAACCCAAGGAATAAGATTGTTCATACAAATAAAAGTGAAGAAGCGCTCATGGTGTAGCATGATTAGCCGTTCTTAATCGATCGGCAAAATTAAGCTACCACCGTCGTGGTTGGTACCTGGATGGGTGACCGCCTAGTGGTATTTCAAATCGAGCGTTTCCGTGCTTCGGGAGGCACGTAAAGCCGTTGGTCCCGGATATCACTTAATTGTGATATCGTTATAGTAGTTGGATGCCTCCTAGGCGGCTTGAAAAATTCCAACAGAAGGTTGACCACTAGCCTACCTCCACCGATCCGCAGTGGGCATGCTTGGTGGAGTATTACCCATTCCCTTTCACCCTCATTTGTGAAAGGAGGCCTTTGCTCAGCACTGGGACATTATAGGCTGATGATGATACAAATAAAAGTCCCTCAATTCACGCCCTTAGAGCTGGAATTTCAAAAAATCATTTCTTATTGGATGCCTATGTTATAAAAGGAAGCTGTGTGCAAAATTTCAAGTTTCTAAGCCCAGCGGTTTGGGCTCTGCGTCGATTCTCTGATTTAGACGCAGGAAAGAATCCCATCTAAAGTACATACATAAGACGCTACCTATTGATATTTTATGTTATGCTCTTGTTATTTGTTAAGGATACTCTTTGCTAGCAAGATAGTTATAACCATTGTAGTCGTGTGCTGCCTACACAAACCCAACAAAATGAATGGCGTCCTACCGACTCGACTGCCCACTCACACTATACCTATATCGATTGTGATAGGTAGTAAAGTCCGAAAGTGAAATTAATGAAGCTTTTTTGTCTTGATACTAGGCCACAGATTGTGTACCAGACGAAGCTGCTGCCGAAATATAAAGAACCACCAGAGGGATCAGAACAAGGCTGAAGAAGTCTGCAACAACTTCCAGCGATCTCAATCATCTTATCAGCCCATGGATGTCCACTGTTGAACATAGGCCTCCCCCATTGATTTCCACTTCGAAAGGTTCTGGGCCGCTTGCATCCAGCGGCGCCCAGCAACTCTGACCAGGTCGTCGGTCCACCTACGGTAAATGACGATAGGGTCGTCCAGCTCGCTTCAATCGAATATGAATAAATAAATTGTTTCAGAGAGAACATGACTCATTGCCGCCGTGTTGTTTGTATCCAGCCTATTTCTATCAGAAATAAAATAAGAATTTAAATAAGTCGAGAAAACCACATAATATTTTTTATGAAGATGAATTGAATAAAAAAGATCTTTACCATTGTAGCTGACGTCAGAGTTCGGAGTGGAAGCCGCTTCACTCGCGCGTCTCCATCTTTTATTTATAGACGATTGATTGATGAAGCGAAACGTCGTATATGAATGAATCGATTTATGGTTTCGTTGAGCGGACACTGTTTATGTGCCTGCTTGACGTCAAGAATCTTAAATGGGAAAAGAATAATGTCCCTTGAATTCATAACACCATCGTAGGTATATCTATGGGAAACTCAAAGGGGTGAAATATACTCGTATCTAACTAAGTTAACTTCATCTTTCAGGCTCGCTTTTAAACTGAAATGTAAAGTGAGCTATTTTGCCATTCATGAATGCAGGTAAATTATACATCCCACTAAATACATAAATATGATAGAAGACTAAGTTCATAACAATAAAAACTTGTAATAAGTACTTATGTTACGTTGGATGAAGATTTCGCTAATAAAAGAAGTGAGATCTAACTGGATATCAAGTTCTTTCGAAGTTATCTACATCATAGCTTCTGCCATGTATAATGTTCTTTGGTTGCTTTAAAAGAAAAGTTAAGTACCTATTTTCTTCAAGTAGATAGGTAGGTCAAGCTTTTAAGTTATCAGGGGGTCTTAAGTGGCCCGAAATGGTTCGTGTAACTCACGGTGGGTGTATGAACTCACTCTCTTGCTTTGCAAACTTAGGTGATACACTGCCTTGTCTAAATGAGTCAAATCAATTTTATTTTTACGATTATTTAAGGAAAAATTTAGGAACGTGAATTTTATTTTCGTTGTTGGTCACCTCACTATGCCATAATTTATGAGATTTCATTACATCACATATCAAAAAACAGTGGTAATAAATCTGACACCCTCACTGCAGTCTATTGATAGGTCGGTGCTCTCTCTAATTTATCAGTTAAATTACATCGTAATTGTGTTATATTTTGACGTGACACGCATGAGATAGGTTAGCAACCGTCTGTGGTCGTCATTACAGATTACCCAATAGCTGTTATCAGGTTTGTTCGGCAGAATAATGTCTGTTTGAAGCGCCGCGCGCCGCCACTTCCTGCGCGATGACCTGCTACTCCTATGCCTACGTTATCGGCTGCGCTTGCGCTGCGGACGCTTCGCTGCATGGAACAATGAGCGCAACCGTGAAAAAAGCAACCTATGAACAACAATGGAGCCATTTATGTGTCCCATATATGGCGCTTGACAATATGTATAATTTAAAATTAAATCAGACTTCTTTGAATCCAAAAAGGGCGGGCAGTAGCGAGTGCTACCCATAAGTGTTTGTCAAAAATCAAGTTATTCAATCAAAAATCAATTTATTTCAGTCATCGTCAAATTCTAGAGAGTATTGAGCGCCACAATAGTCAGTTCAAGTATTGCACATACGTTAAACCCAAGCACCTATCATTCTTCATTGTTTGATAATCACAAATGTGTATAAAACATTCAATTGTTAATTTCTACGGCTGTCGTTTATATGGAATATTTTAACGTATTAGAAATACAATAGTATGTGTCACCCGATTGGAATGTTAACCGATGATCGAAAGCGACCAAACTCGGACCATTGTACTCTGTCTGTATAAGGACTCTTTGAGGGCTAACGCTATATCACCAACCTACAGCACCTGCAGAATAACCATATAATATTTTCATCGACTATATAGGTACCTATATTTTGCACTTCCCACCTTAACGTTAAATAACTAAAGATATGTTCTTTAGTTATTTAACGTTCTACTGTTGTTTTAGTGATTTAAGAAAGGAATAGATATTCATCGCAATATCTTCGCCGTCACGGTTAAAAGAACCTCTCAAATATTATTAACCGCGCGTTGAAGAAAATCAAACTGGCAGCGCATGATGCATATCAGGCCATAGGTCAAGGAATGCGCTCGATAACTGGCGAGATTTGACAGTGAAATAGCGAGAGTCTCGTATAAAGTGTACATCACAACGCCCATAATGGCAGCCCTGGTCACAAATCAACCTTACAATAGCACGAATGATCCATCTCCTTCGTAGCATAGGTCAACATGCCCGCCGAGCGAGCGGACTCATTTTATACGGTAGATTTTTTTTAAATATAAACATGAGTTCACCTGGATCAAACAGGTTTATCATCAATTATAATACATTTAGGTTGACATTTCTTGTACCAAAAATCAAAGTGTATGTCGTGGCTATTTACGTCTTTAACTGGAGGGTCTACGGTGGATGCAAATATAGAGCATTAAAATTCACGATGTCGTGCGTGTGCTAACGTAGGTACGCCACGACACTAATAAACACCAAGGACTCAATTCTCGCGTCCTTCGACTTCGTCTTGTGATTGATTTCGTCCAAAAAGAACCACTTGTCACAATTTCACATAATGTAGAGCAATTACTTGGGTGTCTGAAATTTAAAAAATTATAGAAGGCTAATTGAATACAGTCTTTATTTGCAGGCTTCTATTACACAATTTTTTTAAATGATTATATAGAATTTAGAATAGAATATACTTAATACATTAGGTCACGACAAATATGGTAACGATAAGGTAGATAGCTGGCCCCGGGTTCATGGGATAAAAGGCACCTCCTTGATACGAGGTCTGCCTGCGCCAAGTGGGTGCGTTATCTAGTTATGGCGCGTGAAAAACCAGTTATCGTTACCAAAAAATAAAAACCCTAAAGTGAATGGCTGAGCTCGACGTAGAAAGTAAGTGCTAGATATACTGATGTCAATGAGAAGTTTTCTTTCCATAGATTTTTATATAGTTTGTTTGAAAATACCTGTCAAACGAACTGATTTTAACCATAAGTACACGATTTGACAGGTATATTCAACAAACTCTATGGAAAGAAAACTCCTCATTAAAAAAACTGTACAAAAATACGGATGCGTTTTGGAGCTATGCCCGATAAAAGATTTTTTTACCGTGAACAAAACAAAATTAAAGGTAAATAAATAGCTGAAAATGACGTAAATGGAAGTACCTAGGTATCAGTAGGACATACTAGCTCAGAATAAATAAAACTGGCAAAATGTTTGCATGGTTGCATTCCGTACTTATAAGCGATTTAGGTTACAATTGTCACTTTTTTCATAATCTGAGTACAGATTTCAATAAGATTTTTAGATTGTCAGAAAAATTAATGATGTTACGGCATTCATAGTGAAGGTGAATCCATAGGCATTACCTGGGTAAACGTGCTACAACCTAGGCATAGCTCGTCATCTAGGCTCCCCCTGGGATCAGACTACGGCCAAAGGTAAAGCTTTTATCGCGAGACAGTTATATGCGCGTTCACGGCATACACCGCAAAAATCGCGTCAGTCGTAACTCGTAACCTATTCGAGGTAAGTGCGCGAGCGGACGATACCGTATTGTTCAGTGATCGACTGCAAACATCAAAGCCTACATGTGAACTACAAGAATCATGTTGTCACTTATCACTTTTTAATATTAAATTTTACACATATTTAAAGTATAAATCTCAAAAAATACCTTAAATGATTTTAGCTAGATCATTAGTCATTACCAAGGTACAACTTGAACAATGAACATGAAGTGCATACACTGCTGTTTAGTTCTACAGGAGCGTAAGGCTAACTTCGATTCGAACATGCAATGAAAATCGTGCATGCGATTCGTCCATCTATCTCTATACACGTATGTGTGTGTAGATCCGACAGCGCGGTAGTGGTATTTACAAGCGCTTACGACAAGTGAGTTCTTGGGCTGTGTGAGTAAAAATTTTCTACTATTGGTCTATTCTATTGGCGTTCGTTTACGTGTAGTGGGGATTTTCGTGGGACATCAGGTCTAAGTTAAATTCAAGCGTCATGGCATGGCCCATCTCTCGCTATCTGTGATATGCACAGTATAAGGTAAGCTGCTGGCTGTGCAAGGCGATGATAACTTAGTGGTAGTGACGTCGCGGTCGGATGCCGAGACGAAAGTCCCAGGTTCGTATCCTACAAAGAGCTTGAGCTTTCGGTGAAGGGACATATATCGTGAAGAAACCATAGCACGGTGGTAGGGTACTTTGTAGTACCCACCTGGTTGGCTACCACCCTCAATTTTAAAATCTGTTGCCAAGCATCTATCGGTGTGTTCCGATAGCCGAACGATGATGAGAGCCAGTTCCTTTTAGGCTTTGTGTGCTTACCACCTTTGGTCACATCATCTCTCACCATGGTGAGATTGCGGTCAAACACAATTCTATACAAATAAAAAAAAACGTCCATACTACATCATTTAAAAATACGTACACAGTAATACACAGTAAAATATCTTTAAGTATCTTAAATAATGTGTGCATGTTTTCTTCTTGAATAAATTTTTTTATTATTATTTTCTCCCTTTTATTTACCATGATTTTTTATTTCGTTGCACGATAAAATAATCTTTGATCGGGGGCGTAGCTCCAAAACGCACCAGAATTTATCGTTATTTTTTTTTTTTGGTAATTAGTTTTTCATGCGCCATATCTAGATAACGCATCCATACTCGGCGTAAGCAGACCGACAAATTTGGCATCCGAGAGGTGCTCTTTATCCCATGAACCCAGGTCCAGCCATTTACCTTATCGCTACCATTATTGTCGTTTCTTGACCTATTAGATAGGTACCTACTGAAATAATTTTCCATTTGGTGTACCCAGCTAGATGTCATAAGGTGTATCACCTACGTAGATAGAAAGGAAAAGCTGCTTTATAAGCAAGTAAGTTTACAAAACAAGTAATATAGTAATTTGTAAGTTTACAAAACAAGTAGGCTAGTGGATCGCACAAAATCCACTTAGTTAAGGATAAGAATTCGTGAGTGATGTAATGTCAGATATTTATTATGATTTATTATTTACATTACTACATGTCTTGGGACCAATAACCAATAATTTCCTTTTATCACATTGCCAGTCCTCATCCGGCCATCAAACAATACTGGCGACAGGCTGTCAACATCTGTTGTCCCAATTTAAAACGATCTAACTTTGCTGCAATAGCAGTGGTACAACATTAGTACCTAACTAGGTTCCGCCCTTCGGTTTTACCCATGTTCCTGGGGACCTAATGGTTTCTCGAGATAAATAAAAACACCTTGTCTTTTCCGCTCAGCCATTATGGCATGATTGGCACTTTAGGAAGAGGAGTGAAGGTAGTTCGTATGAAATAGGCATGATGAGGTGGGTTGATCCTATAGGTAACAATCATTTCGCATTTATAATATTAAAGTTAGGATGCTTTAGGAGCCACATATTTTGACTACGGTGTGTAGAGTTTATGAAGTTAGGGCTTATAGAGTAAGTGCATGTAGAGTTATAAGCTTGGCTCTACATGAGATCTGATAACTTTTTGACAGTACGAGCCATATGTCTTGGCGGCAACATTTTACATTAAAATGTTTTTGTTGGGATTATATATTCTATTTAAAATTTTAACTATGGAACACACTGCGTCATTACCTTGGGTGGACGCGCTTAGTTTTTATTTTTTAATTCGCACTGGCTGTTTATACACTCACAAGACTGCAGAATTTTTTCTTAATTATGTTAGATTTTTTGCAGCCGACTGCCTAACCAAATTTAGTTCTATTTTTAAATTTATTCCCACCCTATAATCACTAGAGTCTTTCCCGCCCAAAGGTGGTAAGTAGCATCTTCCACCCGCTACTCGGATCAAATAGACACTACTTTCCGAGTATGAGAAATGAAAAGATAATTTGGTCCAATCGATGCGTAGTTATTTTGAATAGCGATGATTCCTGCCTGGGTAAAAAAAAAACAAAATATTCTTATTAGTCTGTCAGTTAAATTATCAAAAAAATATTGGCCACGTATTTTTGGCTTTACCAAAACTTTCAAAATTTACAAAGATATAGCGCGTCAAAATTTGGGAGTGGGGGCTCGTGCGTGACGTCACTTTAGAGTAAAAACTGTACTATAACGTGACGTCACGCGGAACTTCCACACACGATTTATCTTCGTATTTTTCTGTTAAATTGACAAAAGGTAAAATGTGTCTAATATTTTTTGATAATGTAAAGTGAATGACGGACTAAATAGAATTTTTCAGTCATCTAGCCTATTATGATTTTTCCGCAATGGCCGCAACTGCCCCTGCAACTTTACAAGACGCAAGTAAGTGACATGGCGCGAGTGTATCAACACATGTGGCATCCCACACCAGCGACCTGCCGACCCTCCACGGGATCAATGACATACCATCCGGCCTCTTGCCGTCGCCATTACTCGCCACGCGCAATACCGACTGGTTCCAGACTCCAGTACCGAAGGCACGTTAGCGACAACAAATAGCCCTGCGGATAATATCATAGTAGCTGTGTGTCGTGATATTTGGCCTTCGCGCGGCCACGCGCGGCGTTTACGGAGCGGATCACGAAAGCCCATGGTGGCCGAGCTCGTTGATGAAATCTCCGCAGCGGCAGCGATGAGGCTGATTGGTTCTGCATCCAAGCCGAAGACAAATACACAGGTTTAGGTAAGTGCTATACAATATTATTATGTTGTTAGAAAAGTTAGATACATGTTAGATATTAAATTTTGCTTATCCCACGCTCTCTGAGAGTGACTCAAGGACGGAATATTTGTGCCTAGACAAGCTGCTAGGCGTTTCTAGTATCGGACGAAACCTCAACAGATTCAATAGAAGGGTCAAAATCAGATCTAAATAGGTTACCCACGCTGTATGGTATTTTAAGCATAGAGGCATTAATCATAAGAAAACTCCTCTTCTGCTTCTTAGTTTTAAGTTTGGACACCAAATCCAAATAGGACTTATTTCTGCCAGTGTCGACTTATATTATAGTTTCCAATCACAGTAAATCACTTTCACATTAATCCTCAGTCAGTCAACAGTTCTAAAACTCTATAGGGACTTTTTGAGACAACTTGAAAAGTGACGATAGACAAAAAATCATTTCATTTCACGTTACTGGTGCACATGGATTGATCTTTATGGGATAAAAGATAAAATACCTCTGATAATTTGCAATAAAATTCGAAATACACGAATTATTTAAAATAGAAACGAAAACGCAACTTCACTGCAAGTTCCCGCCAAAAAGTCCCAGAAAACTCATTGCAAATTAGCGAAATCCTAAGTCAATGTAGTAGTAGTCGTTTTTTCATCCACAAAAGGATAGGCAAGGGTAATGAACCATACAGCCTTTTTATATGTCCATTTTCCCATAAAAGTCATGTTTCACTACAATGGTGGTCGCACTCTGCAAGTCTATGATTAATTGAAACTTTTTTCCTTGCTTTTTCTTATTGGTAGGTCATCGAGAACGAGCCATATTTTAAGAGCAGGTCTTTTTCGGTTTCTGTTAAGAACCGGGTACCCGGTTTTTTCGGTTCTATTAATTATTATAATTATAAACTTATGCTCTCTTTATGAATTTAAAATAAAAAATATTATAGGTAGTAATAAAACTAATAGTAAAATTGATTTTTTAAGATTGAATATGAAGTAAGATGAAAATCGAACGTTGAATTCGGTATAAAGCTTTAGATTATTTGCACATTGATAGATAGAATCCTAATGACGAATGAACATAAAATTGTAAAAAAAAAAATATTTTTAGATTATATAATTAATCTAAACTTATTGTATAACCACCGTCGCAAAAAGAGGGGTGTTTTAAGTTTGACGTGAAAGTCTGTCTGTGTTTTCTGTCTGTCCTATCTTATGGTGCTCGGTCGTGTGCTATAGTCGCTAATCACTGAAATATTTAGCCATATTGTTCTACGAAGGTAAAAATCAATAAAAGCTTGAAAAGATTCAAACCTCCTGAGCATCCACCTTAAATTTTATACTGTAAAAAAAGGTAATGGGAAAAATAAAATAAAACCGATTTGAATGCAGTTTTATTTTATTTTTGTAAGTTTTTATTTATATTTATAAGTTATATGTGAGCGTCGTCAAAATCTCTCCTTATGCCCAATTTCAACTTTCTACATTGCTTGGTTTTCGAGTAAAACCTCTTTGACAGACGGACGGATGGACACCAGAGTGATCTTATAAAGGTTCTGTTTTTTCCTTTAAAGGTCCGGAACCCTAAAAAATATTATTATTTTTAGATCCAGTTCATAGCAGTTTCATTAAGCTTAGAATTGATTTCTATCAAGCATTTAGAATTATTCGCAAGGGTGCCTATACAATATTGTATTTGATTTTAACACTAGAGCGCACGCGCGGGCTACATATGTAACCCAGCGTGTAATATTGTCGTATTTTATCTTAATTTGGCGTGCTATGGCGTTATCGTCAAGTGCAGTGTTTTTCAATCTAATTGATATCGCGCGTCTCTTACAGGTTGAAAAATTCTGGTGACCCCCTTGGCAGACAGACAAAGAATTTATAAATTAAAAGACTACGATAATGATTTTCTTTATTTTGATACCTTTACTTATTAGTCTGTAAGAAGCCGCGAGAGGTTTGCAACTAAGTAAGAGGTAAGTTGGGCGCCCGCTTGCGCGAAGTCTACCTTGCCTTTTTCCTTCTGCCGGCGACCCCCCGACTAAGGTTTCGCGACCCCCTAGGGGTCGCTACCCACAGATTGAAGAACACTGGTCTAGTGTATTTCCTCAAGTACTAGCTCAGAACCAGGTTTCCCGGTTCTTGAACCGGGAATTCACGGTTCTGAGGGTTGAAATAAGAACCGGTTCTAAAATATAAAGAGCCGGTTCTTTCGGTTTTTTCGATTAATTTCAAATATTCGTTTAGGATGGATCTGTAAATTTCGTAGAACGATAAAAACACATTATAGATGGTAAGTGTCGCAGCATGAAGCTACTTTTGGTGATTAAATAATATTAATAAA
Organism: Polyploca ridens; assembly: GCA_951394255.1. Classification (NCBI taxonomy): domain Eukaryota; kingdom Metazoa; phylum Arthropoda; class Insecta; order Lepidoptera; family Drepanidae; genus Polyploca; species Polyploca ridens. Next base: position 5,846,299 of record OX596249.1, read on the forward strand.
GTAAAACACAGCTTGTGGTGAGCATGTTGGTGTGTAGCGACACCAAACGCCAGCCATTTAACTATTTTCAATTGATTATGTGAATAATTATTAACTATTAATGATTGGTTATGTGCATTATTAGGTTTATGCAATCTTTGAAATTCCTATTATGTTCCTAAAATTATTAAATTTTTATAGGCCTATAAGTCATTAATTGTTCATCATCTACATATCCAGTTCCCAACTTTTTGTGATCGATGCAGTATGTTCGCCTTTCTATCCGTCATAACAGTATTCACTCCTTTCTTATTAACATCATCTTTCTCACGATCTCTTTTTCGATCTTCCACTTCCCGTATATCCACCCGCTTCCATATTCATAACTCTTTTACTCACGTGGCTTTCATTCCTCCTCATAACATGTCCATACCGCTAGTTTCAAGCTTCCTCTTATGTACTTATTTATTATCATATCCATTCTTGTCATTCCATACATCCAACTCAACATTATCATCTCAGCTGCATGTCTTTCATCTATCTTCTCTAGCTAATGCCCAACATTCTGAACCATATATTAAGACTAAGACCTGTCATCACGGACTATATATTTTCCCTTTTAGCTTCAGGGGTAGCCTTGGATCACTTATTTATTTTTTAACTTGTCGCCATTTCATCCAACCTGAGCTGATACTCTACTTTATATCACGGTTATTATTACCATCGTTCTGCATTTGTGAACCGAGGTACCAGAAGTCATAGAAGACTGGTACTGAAACTCCATCAAGTAAAATAGGCGCGAAAGTAGAGAGACCGCCAAAATCGCAGAACACGTGTTCAGTTTTAGTTCAGCTAACTTTTAAGCTCTCTCCAGCACTTGTTTCCATTTCACCATCCTACTCTGGACATCGAATCCATTTTCACGGACGAGAACAATGTTATCGGCAAAAAGCATGCATCAGGGTGTCTCGTTCTGTATTTTCGAAGTCAAAGCATTCTTTACCAGCAGGAAGAGACAAGGCATCATAGCAGATCCTTAGTGTAAGCCGACACCTAAATTGAACGTATCGATATCTATAAGTAATTATAATTATAAATATAAGTAATTAATATGTTAGGTATATTTTTAATTAAAAAAAAACTAATATAAATAAAAAAACTGAATTGTTTAAAGACTTGATTACATATATGTTATTTTAATCAAAAGATCTGATTCCGAATTCACTGTTTGATTGTCATTCTACTTCACATTCGATCATAGAAAACAATTTTATTGTTATTAATATACTACCTATAATCTTTTTGATGCTAAATTAATAAAAAGAGCAAAAATTTATATTAAATTAATAATGGAACCGATAGAACCGGGTACCCGGTTCTGGATCAGAATCGGAACAGAAAATACCGGTGCTCAAAATATGGCTGGTTTTCGATGCCCTAGTAATGATGCTTTAATATATTTTTGTCATATTCACAGAAATAATAGACCCTCAAGTGGACTATGAATGTTCCCCGCGCGTGCGTTCAAGAAGTATTTAGGGGCGCGTGCGCTCTAGTGTTAAGACTACAAACTACGATAAAATCATGAAGCAAAGTAAAACAGTGGTTCTCCAATGGATTCCTTCACATATAAATTTGAAGAAAATGACGACATGAAACAAACAAAAAATTACGAAGATGTTGAAGTTCCACATGATGTCACGCGATGGTATACTTTTCACAAACAAGTGGCGTCACGAGCCCCCTCTCTCGAACTTTGACGCGCTTTATCTTTAAAAATTTTATTGATTTGCTAAAACAATATTTTTTCATAATCTAACTGACGGACTATAATTCAATAGTTGTTTTTTTTACCCATGCCCTATTGTATTGATTGCAGAGTAGTCAAAGATGTTCAACATGTTCTAGGGAGTGTGTGAGAAATGCAACTTTTAAGACTAACTCAATTCGGTCCGGATAGGGGTAGTAACAATGGAACTATAGACAAATACCTACAATTTGAAAAAACAAAATAAAACTTAACTCCCTTCATCCCTAGGTGACTGAGAGGCAGTAGTAGGCATCAGTAGTCAATCAATACACACAACATTGAGGACAGTCGACCCACCATAATCCTAACTATATATATATTATATATATATAGAGTTTGTTATTTATTTATTTATTTATATTAAGGAAAAATAACAAATAGATTACAAGTAGAAGTTAGAAGAAAAAGACAATTACAAATATTTAAATCTACTCCCTTCACGCCTTCACGCCTCAACTACCCAACGGATCATTATGAAATTTGGCATGCAGATAGCCTATGGTATGGAGAAGGACATAGGCTACTTTTTATCCCGGAATCGGGGGGGGGGACAGCTAGTAGCAATATAAATATTAAATGTTATTATATTTTCAAACATTTGCATAAAATAGCCAAACTCTGAAAGTAACTTTACTTTCAATAATTTATATTAATTGATATACCTACCTATACCTATATATAATATATATTTTATGGCATCAATAAACTAAACCCAAGTATTTACTTACGTATTCATCTACTTGCATGAGGGACGAATGAAAAGTGTGCTATATGCATCCTGCCCGGATGATGTCGCTAAAAGGAAACAGGCGCGACGCTCAACCGATGCCGCCACACGGGGCCTGGCATCGGATGCCTGGCACGCCACCACTTCCTTCGTCTCGTAATAACGCCTCTATTGCTGTTAAAGTGTGTAGTTTACAATATCTACAAACTCTTTAGCTTATAAAAGTATAGAAATAACGATACTGCACTTAAGCGCTCTACAAGCAGTCGAAGGGTTCAAACAATAAGTTCAACTAGATCAGTCAACTGTAAAAACAGTATGTTTAGGTATTATTCTATCGTGATAATAATATAATCAATATATATCGACTGAACTATAACTATTTGCAAGATATGTATACACTGTATCTATAGCGACTCGATACTATTTTGTAATTTTATTTCTTTCGCTCAGATATTTAAATATATATATTTCCTATAAAATGTACCAGTGAAGTTAAAGTGGATGGATATAAACAATAACAATATACAAAAACCGGACTTTTCAAAGCGTTTCCTGAATAACATCATTGGTTTCTTCACCACACTAGTTTGTCTGTGGATTATTTGACATTGACATTTGACATTACAGGTACGACAGGTTCAAATCAAAACTTCCGATTAGTTTTAAAAATATATCTAATTTGAATAGTGGCTGATTAAAGTTGAGTTATTGAATTAAAACTAAACGTAAAGTCCAGTCGGTGCGTTAATACATAATATCACAGAAGTGGGAGGCAGAAGACTATATTACAGGTAATTCACCATCGAGCATCGTTTGCAGCAGTAAGTACATACATTTTGTGTATTTTAACTGCTTTTCTATCAATATAACTTTATTAGGTACTCATTAATTACGATGATTTGTTTCTTGTATGCCTAGAAACCAAATAGGTACACACCTATAGAATTTATATTACTATTAAAACTAAGAAGCTAAAGATCTTCAGCTACCTACTAGTACAGAATTTTATTGTGGACTACCTACACATTTGGCATTATGAAATAAATAATTATAAGAGAAACTAATAATATTCATTGTATATATTCATTGGCAATGTCATAAACGTTTACTGTACCCAAGAAAAGTTTAATTAATCTTGTCCAGTTATTATTAGTAACCTTTTAAAGTAAATGTAGAATATTAATGGCAATCTCTATATAATATATAATATAGTGTGTGTAACACACATACGTAATTATAAGCAGCATTAAATTAACTTCATATCATAATAAATTAAATGTTTAAATTAGTATTCTATTGTAAAGGTTATTACTTGTACAGGGGAAAGAGACTGGCTCCTGAGATACAGGCAACCCCTAGTAGAGCTCACCATTAAACTGTAAACCTGTGTTTTGGCAATAAAATACTTATTATTATTAGAAAAATTAAACCCTCTTTTCCCTTGGTCACGCCATGACTTACTGATTTCATCCATCTTTTTCTTAAAGTTTTCTAATCTATAACTCTGGAAAAAAAATAAGAAAGTTGCGTAGAAAATTTGAAAACATAACGGTAGGGTAGGTTTTCCCCAAGGGCGGATCCAGACTTCAGGTCAGGGGGGGTCACACACTTATATCCAGCTTGGATGGGTTTCAAAATAGGTACACAATACTATAGCTGTTACCCACAGATTCACACGAAAATTGAGTAGGTACATTTATATGAATTTTCAATATCGGTCCATTCGTTCTAGTCATCACGAGATACAGAAAAGAGGGGCCGCGTAGCTCGAAAAATTCATACATAAAACCATGTCAATCACAATTTCATCCATGTGACCACAGAACCTATTGACAACACAATCAACGGTGTGATGCGTGCGAGTGATTTAGATTTTCAATTGACTTCAAAAAAGGAGGAGGTTCTATGTTTGACTGAATGTAATTTTTTCAAATTATTACAGAGCCTTCTCATAATATACATGCTACAGATATATACAAATAAATGATCGCATTCATAATGCGCTATAAAAATAATTATATG